>LVYW01000005.1:391271-451894 GCA_001630435.1 Sporothrix globosa
AAACAGTGTCATGAAAATTAAGAAAAATAACGAGAGGTACTGCATGAACAAAAATTGGTTTAAAGTATTCTGGGGAGAGAAACATCCGCACAGAGTTACTGTTGAATTACAAAGACGAATAAAATCGCATTTATTTACGTTGTTATGCGATGCGGAGAAATAACCGTAGTGTACAAGAACCGCCAACAATTGTTTGGTGTTTCCCGTCACGTGACTACGACTCTAATTTTCGTGCACTGACACGCTGCGCGGTTGAGCGAGGCTAGCCGCCACGGCTGCGAGCTGTTTCCAGCGACTAACTGCTGCGATGCGGAGCATTCCGTAGTGCTTTACCGTCCTTTCTCGGCTCCTCGTTTTCCCCTCAACACGGCGCCACACCACGTCACTCTCGACCTCTGAACACGTCGGCGGCCTGTGACGACGACGACGACGACGGCAATCCTGCAGAGAGTGTCGCTTTTCTAATTGGACAGCATCTGGTACACAATCCTGTCCCTGGCCACCAACCCCACACCGAACCGCCAAACGCCCCCCCCGTCCCGCTCGTCCTTTAACGACTCTTGTCCGCGACGGACGTACGCACAACACACAGCAGACTCCAGCGACCAACCGACATGGCCGACGATGTACCAAATCCCATGGCGGAGTCCGGCGTGACCATGCACTCGGACAGCGAGCAGTACTCGGGCGCCGAGGACCTGCCGTCGGACGTGCCGTCGACCTCCTCGTCGCAGGAAGACCATCCCATCATTTTGTACCGACCGCCGACGCTGTGGTCGCTGTTCCGCGGGGCGACGATCAATCTGTTCTTGCCGTTTGTCAATGGCATGATGATGGGCTTTGGCGAGCTGTTTGCACACGAGTTTGCCTTTCGGCTTGGCTGGAGTGGGACGCGAGTAAGTGGAGGGGGAGGGGGTGGTGGTGGAAGCCACCTGGCGAGGGGCAAAGCAACAAAGACGGCTAACAGTTGAATAGGTATTCCCTCTCTCGCGGCGACAGGCACATGCGGTCGGTCCGGGCGTCGAGCTGCGCGAGCGACGGTGACTGCTGCCGAGTCTGGACGAGCTTGCTGCGTTGGAGTACTGATGGAGGTTGAGGAAGGGCACGCTTTGTGGGCAAAGGACATGTGGAAGGGCACGCCAGACCGACCGTCTCTGATCCGGATCAGTCTGGCTTGACTGCGGACGCAGTCGAGAGCACGTTGAGTTGGACAATGGCTTGTCTTCCTATCGTTGCCAAGTCTGCGCTCTACCCACTACGACATTTCAACACCTAATCACACAAAACGGATGAAGGAACGTTGCGGATGAAGCGAAGACAAAATAAGGGCCACTGGGCCTCCGAAAGATTATGAATGCTTCACAAAATAGACATGGACATATGGCGCATGATACGGATCTACGACGGCAGCAGGATGGAGGGGCGCACAAACTGTACATAGGACAGCATGAACATGAGCATGGCATGCAAAAAGTAAAGAATCACCTTTCTCATAAGAACCTTGTCTGTGAACATCTGGCCGTACCATCACATACTCACGCAAGCTCTGCTGAACACACCTCTCTCCCCTCCAAAACCAGCTGGAGCCAGTAGTGTGATTGGTCCATTTTGCTCTGCAACGGTGTACTTAGGGGATCCCGCTACAAGTGCTCACTGACCAACCAGCGCGGTGGTCTGGCCTTTTGGGGGATACGCTTGGAGCTCTTTCAAGGCTGGTCTAGCTAGCCTAGGCCCTGGACTACTGTCCCCGCTGCGCAGGAAAATACGCGGTAAAAAAAAAAAAAAATCGACATCGAAAGATTCGAAGCGGCAGCGATAATTGGTAGGACCCCATTGAGCCATTCTAGACAACGTTTTCTAAACCAAACACCACAAACCGGAGGGACAATCAATTGTCCTGTTTTTGAACGGTGTGTCTGCAAGAAGAACACCATGCACCCTAGCAGGGGCCTCGTCCAGTCCAGCCAAGCCCTGCGGCTTCGGCAAGTGGTACGTTAACAATGCCATGTGGTGCGCAGTCGGACGACAACGTTTTGTCGCATTGTCGCTAACCGGCCCTCCTGGCAGACCTCACGAGCAGGATGCGCGCGCAACTTCAGCACGGCCATGCGCAGCCGATCCGGCTCACCAGCAACCGCCGCCTCGGGCCTTGCGCTGGGCCAGCTGTCCGGGCGGCGCGTCGGCGCTGCGGCATTGAGCGGCAGCCACCACCCGAAGAATTCCACACACAACCTCCTCCGCACCAACATGCCGTCGTCAGCCGCCGCCTTTTCCTTGTGGCCCTTCTCATCCGGCAACAAGAGTTTCAAGGAAGGCGACATCCTTCCCGCCGTCAGCCCGACACCAACCACGCCGCCATCGCCATCATCCGCATCAACAACGGCCACTGCCGCACCGACCGAGTTCGTCCCTGAGACATCCGCGTCCACGCTTGCTGCCGACTCTGCCTCTGCCTCTGCGTCTGCCTCTTCCTTGCCCGACCCGGCCGACCCCGCCGCCCTCTCCGACCTGCTGGACGGCTCCGCGCTGCTCGACATGGCCGAGAACCAGATTGGCTACCTGCACGCCCTCGGCCTCGACTTTGGCTGGGGCCCCACCAGCCTGTGCCAGTGGCTGCTCGAGCACGTGCACGTCTACACGGGCCTGCCCTGGTGGGCGTCCATTGTGGGCGTGGCCGTCCTGTTCCGCGCGGCCATCTTTCTGCCGTCTCTGACGGCCGCCGAGCAGAGCGCCAAGCTGCAGGTGCTGCGCAAGAACCCGCGGTATGCGGCAGCCATGGCCGAGATGCAGGCGATGGCGTTCAAGGGCGGCGCGCAGGGCCAGGCCAAGGCCATGGAGGCGCGCCTCAACATGAAGCGCATGCAGGAGGCCATGGACGTGTCGACGTGGAAGATGTTTGTACCCATGATCAACATCCCCTTTGGCTACGGCATGTTCCGCCTGCTGCGGGCCACGGGCGCGCTGCCTGTCCCCGGCATGGAGACGGGCGGCATCCTGTGGTTCACGGACCTGACCGTGGCCGACCCGTACTTTGTGCTGCCGCTCGCCTCGGCCGGCATCATGTACCTGATTTTCCGCACCAACATGAAGTACATGGCCCCCGAGCAGCAGCAGACCATGAAGTACATCCAGATGGCCATTACGCCCATCAGCGTGCTGGTCACCATCAAGATGAGCGCCGGCCTCACCTTCTTCTTCCTGACATCCTCCTTCCTCCAGATGATCCAGACCTGGCTGTGGCACCAGCCCTGGCTGCGCTCGTGGAAGGGCCTGCCGCCCATGCACGAGATGCTGCAGGGCGGCGCCCTCAACAACCTGCCGGGTGGCTCGGCCCAGCAGCATGCTGCCCGCCCCGTCGCGTTCCGCGTCGATCCCAACTCGTCCTGGAAGGCCCCGCGGGCGACGTCCACGGGTTTGAAGGATGCCGCCGAGGACGCGACGTCCGAGACCACCGACACCGCCAAGGCCGAGGAGCTGCTGACGAAGCCGCCGTCGGCCGTCGAGGTGGCCAAGAAGGGCTGGGGCAAGCTGATGGGCACAGCCAAGGAGAAGCAGGCCGTGTCCAAGGACAAGGAGCTGCTGCGCAAGGCCCAGGATTACGAGAAGCGCCGCGCCATGGAGGACGAGACACAGGCGTACCACCGCCGGGAGGCGGAGCGGCAGTACCGCGCAGCCAAGAAGACGCTCGACGGTAAACAGAACAAGAACAGCAAGTGGCAGTAAAAACATGAGACGTTTTGGGGGGTGGGACGGGAAACATGTACACTGTGCATCCTGCATGTTACCTCTGGTGTTTGTATGAGAAGCGAAAGACAAGAGAAAAAAGGACAAAAGTATTTACACGTGCCGCGACGAAAGGGTGGTTCATTTTCGGCCATGGTCTCCTATTTCATGTTTATGCTCTGGTATTTCGACCGAAAAAGGCATATCAGATGGTTGGCAGCCATCCTGACTGTACATTTTTGCATCTAGGGGGGTTTATTTCATGTTTTCCATTTGTCTTCATGTACATAGACATAACAAGAATCTTCACTCGAAGCGTATACGCAACACAATTTGCAAAATGTATCATGGACATTGCGCAATCTATATCAGAAACACAATAGTGTTGATGCACCCCGATTTGTACTTCAAGTCAAACACGTAAACGTGACGTTACACAAAAATATCGTAGCACAGCTAAAAGACCGTCCCGTCGGAGTCGATCAAGATCGGTGGCTCCTTGGTGTTCGGCCGGGACATCTCGGCGATTTCACGACCACCCTGGACATCTGTTAGCATTGGTCTGATCGGCGATGTCTACTTCCTTTCTGCATGAATGACATACCTTCCAGCTGCCCGCTTCGAGAATTTGTGGCAAGCTCAGCTCGTGGCCTTGCAGGTCAGCCCGCAGTGCCTTGTTCACCTCGACGGCCAGGCGGTCCAGGAAGCCGACGGTCACGGCGCGCCATTCGACAACGACATCATCGCCGGGCTCAAACATGGGCGCAACCTCGACACCTGTGGTGCCCGTGCGCTCGTAGTACGACCGGTAGTGCGCTAGGCCGCGCTCGACGTCGGCCGGCTTCAACGTCAGCACGCCCAGGTCGACAAAGAGGCCGCCGTTGCGGTACTCGGGCAGGCCCGTCAACAGCTCGGCGCCGGCAAAGTGGATCTTCAGATGCGACTGCATGGGCTGCATCAGCGAGTATGTCAGCCACTGCGTCAGCTTGTGGAAGGGCACAATCGATTCCCAGGCAGCGACGTCAGTCGAGCCAACCGAGTTGGACGAGGCCGACGTAGGGAATGGCGAAAATGTAGGGTTCGACAACTTGCGGCCCCGTGGTGCTGTGGGTGACGAGGCGCCGGACGGCTGGGGCATAGTGCTGCACGGCCAGGCGTCGCCGAGCGAGATGCCGTTGACGGCTGTCCGTGCATCGGGCCAGATCGGTGCCAAACCATCCATCAGCAGACTCCACAGCACGGGTAGGAGCACAATGGGCATGGACGACGCCTGCGTCGTCGGATGTGCCAGCAGGTAGTCGACCATGTTGCCTGGGCGGCCGTCCATGCCAAATACGTCGGGGTTGGCGGCGAGCGCATCGCCAAGCCGGATCAGTAGACTGGCACGGCCCTCTAGACCCGCCACTGTGTTGCCTGGTCGAGACTGCAGGCCCTTGGCAAGGTCGTTGACCGTCAGCGAACGCAGGCCGTCCATGTCGACCTGGGTCTTGTTGGCCGAGGGCATGCTCGAGAACAAGCCGGCCTTGAACATCTCCAGGCTGGCCACGGCCAGGCCTTCTGACCGCCGGTAGAAGCGGCCGTTCTCTGTGCTCTTGTATTGCCACTCCGTGCCGGCACCAGCATCGAGCAGCACGCTGACAAGGAACAGGTCGATCAGGCGGCGACAACGTTCGGTGCTGTCGATTTCTGGTGGGAATGTCTTGAGCAGCATGGCCACCCGGTCGCGGCCACCGACGGCGAAATGCTGATACCGGCCATGGGGCGGTATGGAAGAGGCGTAGGGTGCGTCGTAGTCACGCTTGATGATCTGGCTGACAAAGCGAACAACATCGGGGAATTTGGACATGTCCACATCAAAGTGATGGAGCTCGTTTCGCAGTGCCTTGTCGCCGACAATACGCGACCGCTCGCGCACGGCAGGTAGACTCCGTAGGTAGCCTGCCGGATCCAGAGCTGGGTCGGGCGGCCGAGGCAGGTCGACTTTGGGCAGGTGCACGGGCGAAAAGGGTGTGGCGGGGGTTCCTGGAATGGAGCCGGAGGAGACGGCGGTGGCCGACGTAGCGGCAGTGCCGGCGGTGCCAGCAGACGAGCGGTTGTTCATATTGTTTGAAGAAAATCCGTATTGTTGGGATGCTGAAGAAGGAGAGAGGGGAGATTTGAGGGAGTTGGCCGAATTTAGAGATGCATTTGAATTGGAAGAACTCAAGCCATTGGCGTTGTGGTCTGCAGCCGTCCTCGGCGAGGCCCTATCCTTTCGTGAAAAGAGGCCCATTCTGACCTGGGCTTGTCCGATTTGCGAGCCTCGAGCCCGTGAGGGGAGGCGGGCGAAGTGCGGAGGAGGGGTGCCGATAGAAAGCGAATCGCCAAAATGTGCGAGATAGGAGGTCAGCGGACCAGTAGGTTTAGGAGCTTGGTTCCTTTGTGTTGGTGGCTTTGGTGGTAGCACGAGAGCTCCGTAGATAGACTATTAGTGGACGTTGAGTGGAACTGGCCGATGTGAGTGGGCGTCTTATCGATCGGAGGCGCGAGAGATCTTGTGAGCTGTGCGGCGAGCTGGAGAGATAGGAATTGGCGCCGAAAGCTAAAAGTATTGAGAGTAAGGAGGAAGCAATCAGGGCGGCCAATTGTACTTTCTTTTAAACTGGTGTTGTCGCCTGTTCCGTGGGGGAATCGATACTGTTCTGTTGTTTGTGGCCCTCCGTTTTCGTTGTTTCCGATTACCCTGCAATTCTTCAAGGTCTCGACTTTCAGGTTCCTGGATTCCGTGTCTGCTCTGGAGCGTCTCAGGAGAATATAAGGAGACAAGCTGTGCAAAGTGTGGATCAGCAGACAGAGCTTGCGCGAGCTGAAAGTGGCGAAACGACCAGGTACAGACACCTGCGGCAAAGGTGAATGAGTGGATGGCAGGTGACGAAACTGCAGGTGCGAGCTGCAAGAGATAAGAAAAATAAAATAAAGCGAGGCCGAGACGAGACGAAAGGTGCAAGGGGGAAAAAGCGAGAATTGGACGAAGTGCAAAAAAAGGGAGGACGAGAGGGAAAAGTCCAATGGGAAAACACGGTCAGAAACAGACAATTGGTCCACGGTGGCTTCCCTTCCAAGAGACAAAATGAGCAAGGAGCTCGCTTGGATTGGAAGCTGGGACGAGCTAGGACAAGCTCCTGCAAGAACGGAGCACAACCAGAGAGCAGACAAGCTGTCGAGCCTGCAAAGGGCAGCGGTCAGTCTGGGTCTCGACGAGTCGAAAGATGTGGAATTAAGAGAGCAGCCAACGGTTTTTCGAAGAGAGAATTGAGAAAATCGAGAGAAAAAAGAAGACAAAAAAGGGGGGCGTAAGGCGGCGAGGTGGACAGAGGGTAATGCGTGTTGGTAGATGGCCGTGGCGAACTAACGAGTGTTACAATATGCCCAGGACCTGGGGATCAAGCACGATACAACGTGTGCCAGTGGGCGAATTGAGGCGTAACAGCAAGCTGACGCCGAACGGTGAGGTCAGCGGCTCGTGGTGGAGAGACACAGAGAGAGCCGTGACGTGAGAGAAACGAGGGGTTTCGTTTTGTGCAATGCTGAGGATTGGTCTGGTCTTGTAAGTCCCATTGCTGGAGGGCGAAAGGCAGACGAGAGGAAGACAAGAGCAAGGCTGAAGCTCCAGTTTGGAGATGCAAAGAGGATATGGAGGAGAGACGAGGAAAGTGGGAGAACAGAGAAGGAAGAAGAAAAGCTAAAAACAGCGAGAGGAAAGGGCCAGGATGAGGCAAGAGCAGTTGGGGGGATGTTAGAGAGAAAACGGAAGGTACGCAAAGTCGAAGGGAAAGTCGCAAGGACACTTGGGAAAGCAACCGCGATGGGTAGCAAGTATACTACGACCAGGCACACCGGCGACGGTGAGATGCTCTGTTTCTGGAGGGGAAGGCACGCCGGACTGGACCAGTTTGGGACTACGAGGAAGGAGGGACCGGACATGGCTCGCGAAAAGGCAGGAACGACCGTTGTGAGCACAAACGCAACATTCAAAATAGGGGTTGAAGTGGAATACAGTCCGAAAGAGGCAACAGGTAATTCGGGGGAAACCAAAGCAAGCGAGAAAAAGGCAATACGAAGACAAAAAGCAATCATGTTGAGGCTGTGGAGGCCTGGCCATCGCGAAAAACGAGAAAGGCTCAAAGCGGGTTAATTCGAGGAAGTAAAAAAATACAGACTTTCAATGCCTTCTTCCCTCGTCCAAGCTCGCCTTTGCTCCAAGCCCGATTCGATACAAGCTCAGTGCACTTATGCACCCACAGAGGCCAGTCGAGAACAATAGCTCGAAAAAATGCCCCAGCAAAGATCCAGAGCAGAAGCGGTTGGCCAAGCTTTGTGAGCAAATGGATCTAGGAGGGAACAGGGCGCTGGCGAGAGAGCAAGGGCCCAGGCCAGGAAACAAAAGGTTGCAGGCGCGGCGGTCACTCCACGCGGACGTGAGACGCCTTGAAGCAGCCGGAAGGACGAAAAGGACCGCATATAGCAGGGTCTAAAACATGGGTCGTGATGGTTTGCCAATAGCGTGGCGCGTCGGGAGGACCTAGCCGTGTCTAGACCTAGTGAGCGACGGTGCCGATGGAGAATAGCTGATGGAGAATATGTTGTAGAGAATACGGAGAGGGCTACGAGGAAGAACGAAGGGGGCATCCGGGTTGGTGCGTTGAAGGGAAGAACGCCAAGGTGACAAAGGATGGCGAACGGGTGAGACCGCTTGATGGGCAGATCTACGACAACGAACAAACAGGTTGCGCAGAAACACAAAACGCAATGCAGAACAAAATCAAACGGGCGAGCTTTCCAAGTCGTGGGATGTGGGACAGACTCGGCGGTACCCGTCATCCTGGCATACGTGCAGACGTGTGACAACCAAAGGGCGCCTCATTCGAAACATTTGTGCCATGGCCCCTTGCTGGCAAGACGGCGCAGACCAACAGCGAGAACGTCGAAAAAGAAGCAACAGAACAAAAGGCAGGAGTACAAAAGACAAAACCCGGTTTTACACCCTGCTGAACCGAGCACGTTTGTTCGTTTTGCAGATCTTTTGGACATGAGAGCAACAGTCAAGACAACGTCCTAGTACGACGGTACCAGGGACGGTTGACGAGGACCAAGCCAAGCTCTGGCCAAAGCGTCTCTGTCCTTTAATTACGACGTAAGATACATGTACACAACGCCGGTATGTACGACATGGGGGCCCTTTTTGGAGGATTTGTCCGTTGAAGACTGACACAGAGAAGCTAACACAAAGACGCACATCGGAACGGGGTTGAGCGCGTTCTGAGTACGGAGCACACGAACGGGAAAATAACAGGAAAGGAAAGGATATGCAGAATGTGCCTGGCCCTGGCATTGGGGTGGGGAGCATGTTGGAATAGAAAGAAGGGAACGAAGAAGAGAAAAAAAAAAGAACAAGAACAACGAAAGGAACAAGACAAGACGGCAAAAGTCGGCCAAAGACGACAATCGGTCCAAGAAGTGGACGAAACGCGAACGGACCGCAAATTGGTGCCTGCGCAAACTGGTGCCAGCCCCATTTTTGGGCATGTTGGCGGACCCACGACCCAGGCGAACAGGGGGTTGTGTGGTTGACAGGGTTGAGAGGAAGAGAAAAAGGAAACGAAAAAGAAAAAGAAGAACAGAACAGGGGCATGAAGAGTGAAAGGGAGGGTCAATGAAACCATATGCAGGTACCAGGATCGGGTAAAGTAAAGTGGGAGGAGAAGAGGGACAGAACAGTGACAGGGAGGAAAAGAAGACGTGCGAAAGACGTGCGAAAGACAAAACGACACAAACGACACAAAACTATGGCGTACTTTGTGCGTGGAAAAAGACGGAGACAGATTACGACGTTGAGGGAAAACCTACGATAATGACGGGCGTTGCCCTTGTTCTTCGTGGCGCTGTCGTCCGCTGTGTTGCTTGTTTCCTGTTGTCAAGTCCTCCTTTGCCAGGGACAGCATTCTCAGTCTTTTCATTCCCCATTCCCTTGCAGATTGGCTTCTTCGGGCATTTGTTTTTGTTGGCCGCGAATCAAACAGTGCCGTTTCGCGGACCGGCGAGAGTCAGAGAGAGCTTCGAAAAAAAGAAGATGGACGAATGGACCAGGGGTACTCTTAACCTTGATACGAATTTGTCAACATGCCTGACAGTATTCCGTAACTCCGTATGCCACAATCACAGCGAAGTACATGTAGAGTGCATAGTTCGTATGCATACGAGCGGCCATGTGCCAGGCCGAGAGACCGACCATCACAGAGACCGAGAACAAGGGGTGCTTCGCATCTCACTCTTACTCAGTATTACCGCCGGCGGTGGCCGGTGGTGTGGTGTGGAGGTGATACCTCGGGGCGAGGCAGTGGGTGTGGATACGGAGATTGGCAAGGATCGCATGGGCCTGGACATGAACGTGGTCGGTGGATAAAGTCGGTGGATTGTCGGAGGAAAGGGCCAAAGGTCCACCTAACATCACAGAAGAAGGACGGAAGAGAAAGGAAAGAGTCACTCGCCGGAGAACAGGTCCGAATTGCGCTCGGACACGAAGGGACAATTCCACCGCGAGGAGAGACGAACAGAAAAGAAACGTGTAAAGCAAAACGAACATAGATAGGAGAAAGGATGCAGGCTGGCATGGCCCAAGTGACGAGACAACGTCGCTTACAACACCACGTAATTATGACTACCTTTCCCACCACACTGGTGTCCCATCCGTCGCCCTGTTCCACTCTCTGACAGGATCGATGCGACCTGGTACCTGGGCCTAGCCAGGACACAAGAAACCAGACCCATCGACGGGATCCAATGACCCAAGACGCTGGACCGGATACAATAAACTGGACCGGGTGTTGACTCGATTCTGTCGTTGGACTGCCATGTCATTTTGTGCATCTGAATCAATGATGCTAACATGGGACAGAAGGCGGAGAGTCCATAGAGTCATCGAGTCCTTTTGGGTCCTCACACCGTCACGTCACATCTCGTCTCGCTCTCTGCATACTCTCAAACAACCTAGCGACTTGGTCTGTGCTCGCGAGCATCTTGGTCCGCGGAGCGTTCCGTTTGTGGCAAACCGAAACGAAGAGCGGCCTGTCCAAAGTCGACGCAAGTCTGGTTCTGCCAGGAGGATGACAATGGTCAACAACGGCGACGTTCTATTCTTCCGTTTTCCATTCCAACTTCCTTGTTCCTTTTTCGTTTCCTATTCCCCTCCTCTTTTCTCCGCTCGTGCACGCCCGCGCCTCGAAACCGTTGCTCTCGGCATGTCACCTTGTCAAAGTGCATAATATGGTCATTCAAACGCATCCATTGCCGTATTGGGCTCTGACATCGTGCTGGGTGTGTAGTAGTACTACTCTTAGTGAGTATGTACCTAGTATGGAGGAGTATGACGCGCCCCGAAATTTGTATTGCCCAAGAGAAGTCGCCCTCTTTGTGCGACCTTCTTTCATCACGTCCCCTCCTGTCACAATACTTTGCGTTTCCCTTCCTTCCCTATCGCCGTCGTTCCTTGGGGCGTTGTATCTCTCCTCAATCCGTGCCATGCCAACGTCTCGGCTTGCTCTCTGTCACAAGAGGACGATATCACCGATGGCCTCTTCACAACTCGTAACTTTCTTGTGACGGTCGTTACGCGGACCTGTCCACGCGTCGGTGGTGTCGTTGGGTTAGTATGCTTCTGTGGGTTTCGGCACGGTTCAATGTCTTGGTCTTGGGACGTTTTGCTTTGTATTTGGCATAAAAATCAATCTGGTATTTGAGGCTGGTTGGGTCAGAACGGGGGCCAGGAGAAAACGGACGAGCAATATAGGAATTCGCCTACGCACCGTTAAAAGAACACGCCCATTTCCTCCCACTCTGCAACCCAGGCGTGCAGCTTATATGGATTCCTTGACGCGACTTGCAGGCTTTCGTTGGCTGGGTCTGCTCTCTATCTGGGTCGACGCGGCGCCGCGGATCGGTGTATTTTGAATGGCAATCCTTCTTTCCGCTGCGTTACGACAGAATGTCGGCCACGTTCATTGGCATCTCGTCAATCTGGGTTGAGTAGTACACTGGACGGTAGGCATCAGCAAGAGTGTACAAATGAAAGTCAGAGTGACATGAACGAAGGACCACTTACACTCAATGTCCCGCAGGATGCGCACGTCCTCGTTGGTGACAAAGTTGATGGCCACGCCCTTGCGGCCGAACCGACCGGACCGGCCGATGCGGTGGATGTAGTTCTCGCGGTTGCTGGGCAGGTCGTAGTTGATGACGAGGCTGACCTGCTGCACGTCGATGCCGCGCGCCCAGACGTCGGTCGAGATGAGCACGCGTGTGTTGAACTGCCGAAAGTCCTGCATGATGCTGTCGCGCTCCTTTTGCGGCATGTCGCCGTGCATGCTGCTGACGGTGAAGTTGGACTCGCGCATCTTGTCGGTGAGCCAGTCGACCTTGCGGCGCGTGTTGCAGAAGATGACGGCCTGCGTGATGGTCAGCGTGTCGTAGAGGTCGCAGAGCGTGTCAAACTTCCACTCCTCCTTCTCGACGGCAATAAAGTACTGCTTGAGGCCCTCGAGCGTCAGCTCGTCGCGCTTCACGAGGATGCGCACGGGGTCCGTCATGAACTTGTACGTCATCTCGAGCACGTCCTGCGGCAGCGTGGCCGACACGACCACGACCTGCGTCGCCGGCGGCAGGTACCGGTACACCTCGTAGATTTGCTCGCGGAAGCCCTGGTTCAGCAGCTCGTCGGCCTCGTCGAGCACCAGCATCTTGATGTTGCGCGTGCGCAGGTTGCGGCGGCGGATCATGTCGGCCACGCGGCCGGGCGTGCCCGACACAATGTGCTGGCCCTGGTCGAGCTTGCGGATGTCCTCGCCGACGTTGGTGCCGCCGATGCACGCGTGGCACTGCACGTTCATGTAGTCGCCCAGCGCCTTGACGACGCTCTGGATCTGCGTGGCGAGTTCGCGAGTCGGACTCAGGACAAGCGCCTGGGTCTCGCGGGAGGCCGCATTGATCACCTGGAGGGCGCTAATGGAGAAGGTCGCCGTCTTGCCCGTGCCCGACTGGGCCTGGGCGATGGTGTCGCGGCCTTTGCAGATCTGCACGATGGCGCGGGACTGGACGGCGGAGGGCGTCTCGTAGCCGTAGGCATAGATGCCGCGGAGGAGGTTCTCTGGGGGCTGCGTTAGTCGCCTGCAATGGAGCGTGGATAGTGTGTCCGTGGCTTGTAGCTACCCTTCAGACTCATCGACTCAAAGGTCGGAAAGACCTTGACTTCCTTGGAGGTGGTCAGCTCCACGCGGTCGTCGAGCTTGCCCGCCTTGCCGCTGGACTCTGCCATGGTGTGGGTGTATGTGAGGGGGGGCGATCGTGGGTAGGGGAGGGTCAATCGGTATCGCAGTCGCGGGCGTGATCAATCGTGGTGGTCGTGTCGTATCGTCGTGTCTCGTTTATCGTACTTTCTTTGGTGGTTGTAGGGCGTCGACTTTCGTCTCTTTGTAGCTTGAGATGCACTAACAAAAAAGTTGAAGGCTAGCCCGCCACCCACTTGCCGCCTGCAGCGCGCGAGCCTTGCGCCGGAAAATTTAAACTCCGGGCGATTGGCTGCTAGAACTTGGCGCTAGCACTTTCTCGCTATCAAAAACATGCCGTCGGTCTTCATCGCTTGTAACCTCACGTATCACAACGTCACCTCTACAACCCCAGTGACTCTCACAGCCGCCATGCTCCTCGAAGAAATCCGATACATCCTCGAGGACCTCGAGCGCCTCGAGCAGGCCGTCGTCGACCGGCTCGTCGACGAGCCCACGCAGGTGCGCGACCGCCTCAACCGCGAGCACGAGGTCGCGCAGCTGCTGGACCACATGCAGGCGCAGTCGGGCGAGGCCCTGCGGCTCTACGGCGACGCGCACGACATGCGGGCCGACGAGGTCTCCCTGCTCGGCGACGGCGATCCGCTCCAGCTGTTTTACCGGAACCTCGACGACACCCTGGCCTACCACCAGCGCTACCCGACCGACCAGGTCGACCAGCCCGAGCTGCGGTACAGGCAGCGGCCACCGCAGGCACTCGGCGAGTACGGCTACGGCGGGTTCCAGCCGACGCTGGTGGACACCATGTTCTCCGGCGAAGAGGGCTTCGGGCGGTACTTTGACCTCAACGCCAACTACGAGGCGTTTGTCAACCTGCCCAACGTCAAGCGGCTGACGTACCTGCAGTACCTCGAGGTGTTTGACCAGTTTGGCGAGAGCAACCCCTTCTTGGCGTCGCAGAAGCGCAGCGACAAGCTGACGGACGACTACTTTCAATACGTTGGCGGGCTGGCCGACTACCTCGAAGGCTTCATGCGCAAGACGCGGCCGCTCGAGAACCTGGAGCGCGTGTTTGCTGGCTTTGACAACGACTTTGAGGCGCTGTGGAGCCGGGACGAGCTGCCCAGCTGGACGACGGCCGGGAGCCTGGGTGCCGCTGGGGAGGCCATTGGCAGCACCGCCGATGGTAGTGGTGGTGCGAATGGCAGTACGCCGCCGCTGAGCTCGCCCGAGGCCGTGTGGTGCGCCGACTGCGAGAAGGAGTTTAAGAACCAGAATGTCTACAAGGGCCACTTAACAGGGCGCAAGCACGTGCGGGCCGCCGAGCAGAGGGCCCAGGCACAGTCTGCTGCGTCCCATGACGACAGCAATGGCAACACGTCCGGTGCCGGTGGTGCCGCCGCCGCCGCGGCCCACCGTCTCAAGGAAAAGGCCGTCGCCGCCCGCGAGTACCGTGTCCAGCGGCTCGTCGCCGCCATGAGCACCGAAAAGGACGACACGCGCGTCAACGTCGAGCGCCGCCAGGGCATGACGGAGCGCGAGCGGCGGCAGGAGCTGGACAACCTGTACGCCATGCTGCAGGAGTCGGACGCGGCGGCGCAAGCCATGGACGTGGACGGTGGTGGTGGTGGTGGTGGCAGAGGAGACGGCCAGGGCGGCGAGGCCGAAGGCGACAACGACGATGACGACGACGGTGACAAGGTGTACAACCCGCTCAAGCTGCCCCTGGCGTGGGACGGCAAGCCCATCCCCTTCTGGCTGTACCGGCTGCACGGCCTGGGCGTGGAATTTGACTGCGAGATCTGCGGGCAGTACACCTACATGGGCCGGCGCGCCTTTGAGAAACACTTCAACGAAAGTCGGCACATCCACGGCCTGCGGTGTCTGGGGATCAACAACCCGGGCCTGTTCCGGGACATCACAAAGATCGAAGAGGCGCTGCGGCTGTGGGGCAAGCTGGAAAAGGAAAAGAAGCGCAACAAGCAGGACGAGAGCTCTGTGGTGCAGATGGAGGACGCCGAGGGCCATGTGATGCCCGAAAAAGTGTACTACGATCTCCAGAAGCAGGGGTTGGTGTAGTGAAAACGCTTGTGTCTCTATGGCTTCGTGTATGTACAGTAGACAATATACCCGTTCTGTTTATGTTCCTTTTTTGCATTGTCTACGCCTGCGCCTCCTTTTTGTTGGGGTATAAAAACTGTCCCGGGTCGTGCAAGTGCAGCTTCTTAGAATTGGCAATGTCATGGATGCCGCATTCACGATAATGACATCTGCCTGGGCCGCGATAATGATCTTGAAAGCTGCGAGGTTAGGCCAGATGAGGAAATTGAAACTACCATTTCAATGAAAACGTATTGCGCCGTGATAAAACACAACTAGAACCTCACAAACGCCCGTCCGATGGCTATTGTTTTTTACACTTGTGGGCATCAGCCACCTCCCAGCGCATCCGTAACCCAAAGTAATACATGTACATAAACAAATCCCACCTCTGCGTCCTGTCTTCGTCCCTTGGCTCGTCGCCCTACCCCCGCACTCGTAGCTACTCAATGTTCCGCGCCTCCAGAATCACGGCATTCAAACGCGAATCGCCCAGCTGGGCCACCCGCTGCCCAACCACAGGACCCAAAAAGTCCACCAGCTCGGCCGTCTCGACGTCACTGCTGCTACCACCACCGCCCGCGTTGCCGTTGGGCGTCGACGGCGTCGCTGGCACCAGGGTCCGAATCGCTTTGAGCAGACCGCCCGCGACCAGCATCTCCAGCTCGATGGCAATGGCGGCGCCCCGCTCCTGCAGCGGCTGCAGCACGTACGTGTCAAAGGCCTTGAGATTGGGCAGCAGCAGCACACGCACGGCCTCGGGCCCGCCGGCCGCCGACAGGCCCGCGACGGCACCAAAAAGGACGCCGACGGGGCGGTCGGGCTCGAGCAAGGTCTTGAGGCACGTGCGGGTGAGCTTGGGTCGCAGCAGCGTGCTGCTCTTGGCGAACTTGCGGGCCAGCAGGCCCAAGAGCGACGCGGCCAGCTCGCGCAGCAGGTAGATGTCGCGGACGGCGTCGGTGCCCTGCACGCCCGCCGAAGTGCTCCCCGCGGTGCCACCACTACCAGCAGGACCACCGCCGCCGCCCGCCGCCGCCTTGTCGCCGCCCAGGCCCAGCTTCTGCCCGAGCAGGCACGTCAGGACGGGCGCGCACAGCGGCGTCACGTAGGGGTCGAGAAACACGTGCGGGTTCTCGACGAGCGCCGTCGTCAGCTCCATCATGTGGCGCAGGATCGTGACGTCGTCGATGCGGTGCGTGATCTGTGTCGCCACAAAGCTGACAAAGTACGGGACCAGCTGGTGCAGGCCCGGGTCCGACCGCACCGACTCGAGCGCCGCCTCGCGCAGCCGCAGCACCTCGTCGTCGGGGCTGTCGTCAAGGATGGCCGCCTGGATCTTGTCAAAGTACAGCACCAGCTCGTTGCTGATGATGTGCTTGACCGCCGGCTTGAACCCGACGTTGTCGTTGCCCGCCAGCGCCGCCAGCGCCGGGTTCGCGCCGGGGCCCTTGGCCACGAGCTCCTGCGTGCTGCGCGCCTCCGCCGTCGTCGGGTTCTGCGGGATCGACGGCTGCACGCCCTCAATCGCCAGCCAGTGCGCCGTCATGCTCGCGTCGCGCGGCACCTTGGGCAGCGGCGCATTGATGAGCTTTTCAAACTCCACCTCCTCGTCCTCAACGTAAAACAGGGGCTGGCCGGGGCCGATGCTGGCTTCGCCGTACCGCAGCGGCCGTGTCGATTCGTAGCCGTAGAGCGGCTCCACGTCCAGGACGCGCAACGCCAGGGACACGTCCTGCACGGTCAGCGTCGTGCGGCTGGCCGCGCG
The DNA here is from genome assembly GCA_001630435.1 of Sporothrix globosa. Classification (NCBI taxonomy): domain Eukaryota; kingdom Fungi; phylum Ascomycota; class Sordariomycetes; order Ophiostomatales; family Ophiostomataceae; genus Sporothrix; species Sporothrix globosa. The sequence goes on from LVYW01000005.1 coordinate 408,177, forward strand.
CATGAACCGCAGTGCCTCGACAATCACCTGGCCGATGCGGTACTCGACATCCTGCGACAGGCAGCGCAGCGCGTCGTCGCCAATCTGCGTGATGCCAACAGACTCGGCGACATCCTTGACATTTTCTGGGTTCCACAGCAGGCGAACCGCCGCGTCGTCGGGCTTTGCGGCCATGGCGGTCAGCGTGTGAAAGAAGGGAAAGGGGTGTCGTCGAGTTCAATCCGTGAATTGTGTCGATGGCTCGTGCTGTTGTCAGTCGGCGAATTCAGGGAGAGGCATCAATCGCAATACACCTCGTCATCAACCACCTATCGTCTGTGTTGCCGGGATGTCGATGAAAGTTGTGCGCGACCATGGAATCAGGGTCGCGATAATATGACGTTGATGCAAGGTGATGTGGCTGAGTGGAGGTTGAAGGCTGTGGAAGCTTTACTTTTGCGGAGGCGCAAAGAGAAATCAGCGCACGGGCCACTAGTGGCACTAGCGCGGTTGGCCACACTTCCGCAGCCTTGTCATAGCGATTAGTTGATAACTCTAAACTGCCAACAGATAACAACAGATCTGTTTTCCTGTCTGTAGTACAACAAACAAGCTGTCTATAAAATGCACGGATATCTCCAGAATACAACCAAGTTGTAGATGTGTATGTTTACTGCTGCCCTGTATTTGCCTGTGGGAGTAGGCTGGACATCACATATGGTTACCTGTCAGGCACTAAATGCACTGTAGTTCTAAACCCGTGCACTACATGCTCACAGAAATGGATATTCTCCTTTCTAAAGGGTAAACAGCACAACATCATTGACGGTATGTTATGACATGAGCAGAGAATAAATTACACTGTAATAGACGTAAAAGAACTAGAAGAGTGAAATATGCCACCGAAGGACCCGAAAAGATAGAACCTCCAATTAAATGACAAAGGCCACAAAAGGCATTTCAAATAACAAGCGAGAGCCAAACACAAAAGACAACAGGAAACAAGATGATAAAAGAACAGAACAAGACCAAGAAACAGGCCCAGACGTTGGGGTAGACAGACAATACACCGCCCCCAAAGTATCAATAAGAACCGTCTAAACTCCCCGTTGACTTTTTTCGTGTAAGAACACCGCGCCCTGCCCACATCTCTTGTACATAATATTACGCTCCGTATTGTTATCAAAACCACTCCTTCTTCTAGTTATGCCCAGGAAACAATACAATGATAGAAGCAAAGCAAACAAAAATAATAATAAAAATAAAGAAAATACACCCTCCCATCTCACTTGGCACCACTGTCGACATCCATACGGTCGCCAGCGTCTTGGCCGCTCTCCGCCCGCGGTGTCTCCTTGGTCGGCGTCGGCACCGCATCAAAGAGGCCCGTTCTCGGCCGCTTCGCGTCAGCGTCGGCCGGGCGCGCCGAAAATGTCGCAGGCCACGACAAGTCGCTCCCCGCACGTGTATGTCCGGACGATGCAGCCGTCGCACCGACCGACGCCGGCCGTCCCGCATCGCCGGGGCTCTGCTGCTGGCCGCCGTTGTCAAAGCTCATCACCGTGCTGTGGCGGTCAAGAGGTTGGCGTTGCTGCTGCAACTGCGCCGCCGCCGTTGGCGACGCTTGCGACGGCTGTGGCTTGGTCCTGCCAAAGTTACTGAAGCTGCTGGCGTTGTACGAGCCCTCCGAGCTGCGGCGGAAACCACTGGCGTCGGCGGGCGGCGACTGCTGCAGGTCTGCGTTGCGTCCGCTGGCGCTGGCGCTGGCGCTGCCGGCCGACGAAGGGGCCGCCGCATCGAGGGGGCTGCCCAGTGCAGTGGCCGGGGCCAGGGGCATCATGAGGCCCGACGAGCGAAACGACGCCGCGGCCGCCTCGGCCGCCGTACCGGCCGTCAGCATCTTGCGCCGCGAGCTGTTGGCGCGCAGCTTGACCAGTTCCGGCAGGTCGTCCGGGTCGTCGACCTGGTACTGCGCCATCATCTTCTGCAGCTTGGTCGGCCGGGGCTTGCGCGTGCTCTTGGACTCCTCAATCAGCGGCGGCGGATCCGGTGCCACGGGGAAGCGCTTGTGGAGCACCTGGCGGAAGAAGTTGGTCTCGCGCGTCAGCAGAATCTCCGCGCCCTCAATCTTGCGGAGGTAGAAGCGCTGCTTAATCGCGTCGCTCTCCGACGTGAGGTTCGGGTCCAGGTAGTCCTCGACTTTAGCGCGGAAGTCCATGGCGCCCTGGATGATCTCGCCCAGGATCTGCTCCTCGTCGGGCTGGAAAGGCAGGTTGGGGATCTCGTTGAACAGGTTGATGAGCGACTCGAGGTCAGGCCGGGCCGCATCGCGCGGAATCTTGACGCGCCAGTCGCAGATCGGACACGTGTACTTTTCATCCTCCTTGACCTTGCCGCGCGCAATCTTGAGACACTTGCCGTGGTACCTAAACGAGGAATGGGTTAGACATCAGAAATACAATATTCGTAGGGAAAGGAAGAGGGGGGGGGACGTACCACTCGTGGCACACTTCGCATTCAATCATCATGCCCGCCTCGGTGCGCCGGCAGATGCAAAACACCTCACGAAGCTTCGCGTTCCTATACGCGGCCGAAGATTCGTCAGGGCTCGGCTCGCGGGACGCGGGCTCGGCTGGCGTGCGCGGCTTGTCGTCTTGTGTGTCGAAGCAGTCGTTGTTGCGGTCCAGCACGTGCTCCAGATGGGTCTTCAGGATGTAGAGCGGCGCGTTGGTCTTGCCAAAGACGCGCTTGCCCTTGCGGATCCAGTCTTCGCTGCGCTTCTGCTCCCGCTCCAGCTCGTGCGTGCCCGTTGGCTTGGACTGCAGCTCCTCGATCTTGCCCATCAGCGCCACCACTTCCGAGTACTTGGGACGGTTCTTGTATTCCGCCTCGCGGCAGCGCATGTTGAGGTCCATGACTTGGCGGTGCGCGTCCCTGTGCTTGTGCAGGATCTGGTCAATCGCCGCGAGCGTAGCCGCCGTCACCGGAATCGAGCCGGACGTCGCCTGGTTCGAGAGCGCCTCGAGCTGCGGGTAGTGGACGGCGTCCGCATGGAGCAGCTCTTTGGCCTTCTTCTCCCACTGCTGCCCCGCGGCCGCCTGGCCCTCCAGGAACATCATGTGGTCGTTGTACTGCGGGATGCCCATGCGCTGCCCATCCTCGAGCAGCTTGAGCACCTCGTCCAGGGCCGCGTACTCCGTCCTGCTCGTCTCCGCCTTCTGGCCCCACTTGAGCTGGTCCAGGAACCGCGTCAGGCTCTCGACCTCGGGCACGTCGACGTTAAAGCTGTGTCCTTCGTCGAGCAGGTTCTCAATGGTGTCTACCGTTTGCGTGGAGACGTGCGCTAGCGCGCGTCTGGCGTCTTCCTGGAAGATCTTGATGGCGTCGGCGCGCTGTTGGAGGAGCTGGATTTCGGGGCACTCGAATCCGATCTGGGCGGCTTCGTCGAGCAAGCGGTAAATGTTGGAAATGTTGCGCGTCTCCCGTTCCTTTTCCTTTTCGTCGGCCACGGCTGCCGCCGAGGCCGCGGTGGTCGTCGATCCCGTGGAGCCCGCTGCCCCGGCTGCCGTCGAGGCTGAGCCGGTGCCGGCTGCTTCGGCGCCGCTGGCCGCGCTGATGGACTTGCGCGTGTCGGTCTTGCGTCGGTTTTGCTGCTTGCGCACAATGTATGTTGTAGCCTCTTCAACCCAGTGATTACAGCGGTCGACAAATTCGCGCAACACCGGCAAAGAAGGCAGATCATAGGGGATCCTCTCACCTTCGTTCAGGATAGCTCGTAGGGTCTTGAGAGAGGGGGTCGCGTCTTCCTCCAGGATCTTGTCGTACTTTTCCTCCCAGGCCTCGGGCTGCGCTGCCTTTTCGGCAATCTTCTTGCACAAGGCCTCGATGTCGTCCGACGACTTGCGATAGACGACAAAGTGGGATTCCCCGAGGAAGCGGCTCGCCTCGCGCGCGGTGCAGCAGTGGTTGAACCCGGCGTGCTGCAGACACAAAACCTTTCCTGTTTTGACACACTTGAAGCGCGACAGGTACGTATAGCCCTTGCAGAAGAAGCACTGGTACTCCTCTTCAGGGACGTCAGCGTCGTTGATCACAATGTCGAGAGAGCAGGACTGCGCGGCAGATTCGCCGCCGCGGCGGCCCACGCCCGTATCACGTCCTACAAGCGGGCAGTGGTGTGGAACGCCGTAATGCTTGGCCATAAAGCCGTCGCGGTTCGTCTCCTCGAGGTACCGTATCCGTTCCAGCGCAGGCGCGAGCCATTTGGCCGTTTGGATCGTCAAGGGGCCCGTGGCCGCGCTCAGGACATCATCCGCAGCCGTACACAGCAGCTCCTCGTGTGAGAAACAAGGCTGGCGACGGAACTGCTGCAGCCGGTGGACACCGGAGAGGCCAAAGGGCTCCCAGTCGGACGGCGCAAAATTGACGGCCTCGTTGAAGTTGAAACCATGGTTGAAGCCCGCATGGTACGCCTGAGGGAACGTGATGACCATTTGACCAGCGCGCTGGTCGACTGCGTAGACGCGCACGCCGGCCTCCTTGAGCTTTTCGGGCGGAAGAAGCGTGACAAGCTGGAACAGCAGATCGGGCTGCGTTTCGAACAGGTCGGGGACGGCCTCGCGCATGGCGTTCTCGAACTTCTCCGCATCTGCACCGGGAATGCCATACCACGTCTTGGTGGCACCAAAGTGCTGGTAGTTGGCAGAGTAGGCATAGTGGTCCTCGTTGTGCCAGCAAAACGTCGAGAAGATCATGCCGACATAAACCCAGGGGACGGTCATGCCGGAGATGTCGGACTTGATGTAGCGGAAAAGACTCTCGGGGTGAAGCGGAAGCATGTTGAGATTCCAAGGGTCGGTCGAGTATGGCTCGTTGGGGTTCTTCTCAATCGTAGGGAAGCCCGATCCGTGTGTTGTGCAGTGGATATCGGCACCGTACTCCACCTCGACAGTATCGTCGATGCTGGACACAAGGCGCCAGAACTCGCGCTCGACATCGTCCTCTGTGATAGGGCGGTGGCAGTTCAAGGTGGGATCGAACGGCATCTTGTCCTCAAAGTAGCTCTGCTTGAACTCAAAGGCCTTTTCCTGAAATTGCTTGAGCGAGTAGAGGCCACCATCTTCAAAGCCGTACTGGTTGTCGCCAACAAGGCAGCGCGGGCAGTTCCACTCGGAGGTGGGCTTCGTGGCTATTGGCGGGTCGACGCACTTTCCGTGGTAGGCGTGGTCACATGACTCGCAGACGACCAAGAAGCCGGCATTCTCTGTCTTACCGCAATGCTCACAGCTCTCACGGGGGTCGCTATTGTCATCTCGGGGTTTGCGCGGCTGCTGCGGACGCAGCAGCGACATGTACGAGCCGGCCACCCGGGGCACAGCTTCCTTCTTTAACCGCTTACTCCGTCTGCTGCCCGAGCTGTCCTCTTCGCCTTCCGCGGCAGACTCCTCCTTCGTGGGTGTTTCAGACTCGCCAGCAGCAAGCTGGCGTTTGAGGGGATGCGCCGGTGCCAGGCCCGATCCCTTTTCAGACGCATCGGCTGGGGGCGGCGTGTTGTTGGCTGTGCCGGGTGTGTTGCGGCCACTGCCGGAGACCGATGCCTGGAGTGCATCACTGGCGTTGCGGGCCGGCGAGCCACCAGGCACGCTGGACGGAGTGTTGACATTGGACCGGACCATGGGGCTCGCAGCAGGGCTTGGTGTGAAAGGGCCGCCATTCTCGATCTCGAGCTGCTGGTGCACGCCGGGTTTGGCCAACCGCAGGTAGTCTTCGTAGGGGCACAGCCATTTCTGGTAGGAATTCTTGAGAGAGGTCGACAGAGACGACATGATCTTGCCGCTGTAGCCCAGGTCACGGCCAATCTCCGCCCACTTTTTCAGTCTGCACACCATGTCGAAACCGCCTCGCGAATCGACGGCCTTTTTCAGTTGATAGAGGTCAAGCGGCTTCTTGTCGACGTATGGTAGCCGAGTCAGGGTATTACCCATGTTCTTGTGGTATTTGAATAAGCCTTCGAGATAGCCAAGGTTGACGCGGGTACCTGTGAACAAAGCGTGGTTAGAAAGACGGTCGGAACAATGCCAAAACAGGTAGGAAAAGCAGTACGTACTGCCTTCGACGGAATTTAATTCCTGTTTTCTTGTTTGGAAGTGGAATTTCTGTGTGGAAGACAGCAATCGTTAGAGAAGATGATTCATTTGGTGTCTCGCGTCGGACTCTCCAAGGATCGTCCAATTGTGACGGCGCGGCTCACCTGCGTGTCTATGGCAAAAGGCGGGTTCCACGAGTCGGGCGGAATGATCTTGCAAATGCCGTATTCGCTCGCCTCGGGCGCGATCTTGCGCATGTAGGCCATGGGATCCTTCCACTCCTCCTCGGTTGGGCAGTACGTCGGCGCCTCCTCCAGGTTGTGCGGGCGGTCCTTGCGCTTCCCAGTCTCCTTACTCGCTGTAGGCTGGCCGCGACGCTCGACCGAGTTCAGGTCCAGCGGTGCGCTCCGCATGGCGCTAAGTGGTGGCAGGGGACCACCACCGCTGCCGCCGCCTGCATTCGACTGGCCGCCCATCCTTGTTCGTGTTGGCATCGACGTTGAATTGCTTGTCTGGGGTGCCGGCGCGAGGGCAGCAGGTGACGCGCGCGAGCTGGTTGTGGTGCTTGGGGCGCTGGAGGCTGCAGCAGCCGTTCTTGACGAGCTCTTGAGCAAGATCTTGTTGCCTGACTTGCCACTTCCGCCCGAGGCACCGTTGGTGCCGCTGTCCTTGCCATTGCTCCGCCCGCCGTCTTTGCCGCCGCCATTCGCTCCGCCAGAACCTCCTGGCAGAGCAGGAACAATGGCCATCATCGTGGGCGCAATGTGTGGGAGTGTGTGTGTACGTGTCGCAAACGAGGGAAGGAGGGAGGGCCGTATGGGCCGGATGTCGTGATCGTGATCAGGTGGACGAATCGTCGTCGTTGTGCATCAATCGTTCTCGTGCTGGTCGAGTATCGAGTCTATACTGTCACAAAAGGAGTGCCGTCGAAAGCGATTCGTCGGGGAGAGCAATTCTCCCACAAAACGTAACGAAGGGAAAAGAAATAGGGTGCCGAAACGGCCGTCATCCGTGGGTTGTGAATATCCGGATATGCATCTGGAGGCTGAAGATGGGTTATGGAAGAAAGGCGTTGCGAGAGGATGGTGCGAGGACGAGTTTGAAAGAGTGATGAGAGTGGAGAGGACGTATCGGTCGAAGCGTGGTTGGTTTGCTCGAGAGTGGTGATGCCACTTCGTCGTCGTGACGAAGTTGAAAGGTCGTATGGTAGGAAGAAAAAAGGCCGGCGAGTCAGACGAGCGAAAAGGGCGAAGATAGATGCCGAAGAAGAGCAAAGTACGAGGGCAGGCTAGGCCAACTTGGGGGGGATTGTGGGATTATGAGAGTTTGATGGGCGGGCTGCGTTGGTTCTGTGCTAGGCGAGACTAAAGAATTTAAAGGGTGCGAAAACCGGGACTAGTCCATCGACGGAGCAGACAAGAGTTGACCAGAATGGGTAAAGAGAGGGCTCTCGGGAATCGTAGCCTGACCGAAGCTAAGAGATTAAGGAACTGAGGAAAAGACGTCGAAACTGGGAGAGAAGAAAGTTGTGGCTCGGCTGTACAACAGAGTTTTGGAAACTCTGGCGGCACAGTTTCTGAGGAGGCGGTAAATATCAATGCGAAGTGTGGTCGTGGGGCGTGGAGGTCGCGGCTGGCACACAATCGATACGAGGATGAAAGAAATGGTGAGGGAAGAGAAGAGAGAGACAGGGAGAGACAGAGAGAGAAGTGAGGTTTGTTTCCCGTGCGCTCAAAAGATGTACACGGTGGACCAAGGGATATTATTGGACCGTGGCGTGGGAAGGGAGCCCTGTAAATTACATTGAGGAAGGTGCGCAGACATAACACGATGCGATGGAAGGAGCGACGGGCCAAAAGGCTGGAGGATGTCGAGTTCCAGGGGGAAGGAACTCAAGACGGAGACCAACAACTAGGGAAAGAGCCACGAACATCAAGAAAGAACTAGAACCAGGTGCCGGATGATCTGGAAGGAATTCATGTACACAGTCAGGTGAGGTCTAAGGGCGTATGAAGTGTGGGCGTTCGGAGTACGATGCATAGTATCTTCCATTTGCGGCCAGAAAGAGAGCAGAAAGAGAAAAGTGCGCCGACCTTTGGGGGAGCCAATGGCGTGGGGATTGGGAAACAAGAGGCTGTCGCCAGAACCAATGCTGGAACAGGAAAGAACAACCCCCGGTGCCCACTGGAAACCCGCGCCAGAAGTGTGATATCTGGGCGATGTCGCAATGCAGCAATGGGAAATGGGCGCTGGACTGCCATCAAACAGCTCACAAGAGTCGAAGTACCTAGTACTTTATATCACACATAAAATGCCATTATTACAATGTACCACTCCCTAAAATATACTAACCTCATAAAGTCGACGGCGTAGATTAAAAAGTGGAACAAGGCCCACTAACGTACCTGCGCCGCTGGCTTTGAATCAACATCTGATAATACGGAAGACAAAAGACAAAAGAACAAATGTTTCCCGGTTGGCCAGGAAAAGCTGTAAATGGTTTGGATATCCGAGTACGTTCGAGTGTGCCGGCCTTTTAAGAGGCACGGAAACTGCGGCACAGGTTGCCCTTCCTCCGCCAGCAAGGGCATGCAAGTACACGGTTGATGTCGTATGCTCCGTGCATTGGCACTGCGCATGACGCGAATAAGCCAGGCAGGTGTGGGAGGGACGGAGGACGTCACCGAGAAAGTGTCAGTGAGCGATGTGCCCTCTTCTCCATGAGAAAGGGGCCACTACCGCAATGCGCGGAATGGGCTTTACGTGACAACGACGACATCAAATATTTTTCCGGCGCTCCATCTCAAAAAACAACATCTGCCCCTCAAGGCTGCACGAACGGTGATACTCGTTTGCTTCTTATCAAATGACGACTCGTGTATCTAGTAAAAGCTGATATATCATGTCCGACAAAGAGACACAGAATGGGAGTCGAAGTGGGGAGCTCATTGTGGTGCTGCCGTGCGTCGTGCGTCGCGCACCGCGTGTGCATGCGACACAAGGAAAAAGCAAAAGCAACCAACATCATCTCGGTTCCGACGGACGATACATATTTACCCCTTTTCTTGTACCCCAATGTGCCTGACAGCGAGGCTGCGGCAGTCCCCGAATAAAAGTATTTTGTCTGTCTTTGTGTGACTTTACCGTGGGGTGCGCGCAAAACACTCGTTCGCGAACGCTATCTCGACTCGCTCGACTGCGACATACAGTGGCTCGAGGGCACTATGAACAGCAAGCTTTGAGAACATCGTAAAGAGGTCGCAGCAACTTTTGTGGGTTCGGTGGCAGCAAAGTGGAGTCTGATGCCCAGTTTTTCACGTCCGTCCTGCAGCCAAAAACTGCTGTCGAGACCAGCGGCGGGGGGTGAAGACTAGTCGACGTTGACTTTGTGGGACAAAGAAACAACAGAAACGCAATAAAGGCCAGTACTCCAGTACCTTCGGCTCTGATGGGTTTCTGTTTTTTCTTTTATAACTAGCAGCGTGTGTCGTCGATGTTCTCGCCGCTGTTCGTGGGAGCAATGTGAAGCTCCATGCTGCCTAATTGGAAAAAAGAAAAAAAAAAAAAAAAAAAAAAAAAAAAAAAAAAAAAAAAAAAAAAAAAAAAAAAAAAAAAAAAAAAAAAAAAGAAAAGGAAGAAAAATAGTACTCTGACGGTACGTACGCTGCCAAATGGTACTTACACAGACACGGATCATGCTGTATGGCAATGCCAGATTCTCTTTGTCTCTTTGTCTCTCGGATGTCGGGACCTGCGGATCTACACCGGAACTTGAACAAAGACAACAGGCGACACACGGCAAATTCTACAAACAGTTTCGTCTATTCAAAGAGCCCAGCTGTTGCCTTTTATTAGCCCATATCCCCAGAGCCGTTATGTCAGTTGGTATCTCGTGGCCCAATTCTCCGTTCAGCTTTGAGTCGTTTAGTGTCCGCCAACTCCCGCTCTGCCAGCCATCCCCGATGCAACCCTGTTACGATTTTACGCCCCGTACGAACTTTCCTCCATCTGAGGAGAAAAACAAAATAAGAAAACGAAAATTGCGACTAGTTGGCCTGTCCAATCATATTGCATTGGAGGACTCGCTTTGGATCCACCGTTCTGGTTGGGAACACCGAACCTGGCGTGAAAACAGCATATCGCCTTTAAATCGTTCTCAGTCAGCCTTGCTTGAACAAGAGTCCAGCACATCGTGGACTCGATAGACAAGTGTGTAAAGAAGTCTATTATACAAAGCAAATTAAGGAAGACGTTCTTTTTACGTGCAGGTTTGTTTTATCAACCATAGCTAGTAATTTATGAATCTTTTTCGATTTTACGAAAATTTCTTTTCTTTTCTTTTCTTTTTTCTTTAAAAAAAAAAACGTTAAAGTTAAAAACACTTCCTTGTTCTCTACTGAACCGATTAATACTACGACAAGTATTTCATCAGTTTGATCACAAAGTCATGGATATGTGATGATGAGACGGTACAATACGAATGCCATGAATAACGCGTAATATGTATTTTGAGGTGTGTCTATGCTTCTCGATCGTGTGGTATCTTTGGGAGTTTCTTCCTTCTTCCTGCTTCTTGCTTCCTTCTTTTCTTAAATGACAATCACCTCGGGAGACTCGCTCGTGTCGAGCAGGGTAGCACGGCCAAGTGCTGCCGTGGCCGCCTCCGCTGCCGGTGTCTTGGCAGCTGTTGCTACTTTGGTTGTTTTGGATGTCTTGGCCGTGCAGGCCGTCACCTTTGTTACTCTCGTAGTCTTCGTAATCTTCGTAGCCTTGGTTGCTGCTGTTGCAGTTATCGTTTCGGCTGCCTTGCCCTTGGCTTTTGTTGTGGTTGAGGTGGTTGTGGTCGGTTTGGCCTCCTTTGCCTTTGTCTTTCGTACCGTGGCCGTTGTCTCGACGCTGTCGGACAGGTCGTGCAGGTCTGCGAGGGCAGTAGCGGCTGCTGCTGCCGCTCTGCTGGCTTGTACGACCTTGGAAGACTTGTCTGCCTTGTCCGCCTCGGCCGCCGCCTTATCGGCCGCCTTTTCTTGGCGCCGCTTGGCCTTGACCAGCTTTTCGACGTCCTTGGGACCCCGCAGCCGCAGCGTCAGCTCCTTCATCATGTCGCCCCAGACGACGGGACCGCCGCAGTCGGGGCAGTGGCCGCGGACGGGGACGAGGGGGTGCACGTCGGAATTGTCCAGGGCATGTGACGGCGATGCGGAAGCCTCCGCTTCCTCGTGCAAGAGGTGCCCGCTCCAGCAGCGCACGTGCCCGACGGCCTCGCACTCTGCGTTGGGACACACAGCATAGAGCCCCTGTCCCGCGGGCAGCGGGTCGTGGCACACGGTGCAGTCGCCCTCGCGCTCAAAGGTGAAAATGTCCTGGGCCTTGTCGACGTAGTCGCGCATGGGCCCGTAGTCGAGCGGCAGTGCGTGGATGCCCCAGGGGGGCCCGATCTCGGCGGCATCAGCGGCAACAGCGGCATCAGTAGTGCCGTCGCCTATCGGCCCCCCCAACAGCAGATCCGGTGTCGGCCGGAAGTCGGTCACCACCTCCACCTCGCGCACGTCGTCGCCCACCTGCTGGCTGGCACTCGCCTGCGACCTTTCGTACTTGTTCCAGGCCGCATGCACCTCGGGCACAAACATGTGCAGCCGCAGAGGCCAGCGCGCAAAGCTGGGCACCCGCAGCAGCAGATGCAGGTTGGCCAGGATGGAGTGCATGCTCGCGGGCGGGCGTTTGGGGTGGCCGTTGCGCTTCGTCTGCCGGGCCACAGACAGGCGCGACTCCGCGGGGATGTGCAGCGACAGGTGCGGGTTGGTCAGGGCCCACTCGAACTTGAGCGCGGCGACGGCGCCGGGAAAGCCGGACACGAGGCCGACCATTTCCCAGGGCCGCAGGCTGGGGCGCGCGGTGCGGGCGGCGCCGCCCTTGATGGCGCCGTTGTGCTGTTTGAGGCGGCGCGGCGGGTCAGTGGTGGAGCCGATGTACAGGGAGGCATGGCGCATGGTCGAGCGGAGGATGTAGACGGTGTAGAGGGCCGGGATGGGCCGGGAGGAGACGGTGGGCGTCATTGTGAGGGGTGGAGGAGCGGAGGAGAGAGACGAGGGAGAGGGAGCGGTCGGACGACAGGAGGCGTGAATCGCCAGGTGCGATTATGAGTTGGTCAATGGATTTCTGTCCGGTGTCGACTTATGGACGGCTTCGAATGTGTGAGCAAACGGACTGCATGTCAGTCGCCGTGGGTGGGCGGTGGCCACGTCGAGCAGGTGAACGTTTTGTCAAGGTTTGCGTTGAGGCTCAAGTTCCGCGCAGCCTGGTCGCGGTAAAGGACTCGCATCGGCGCGTGTTTACGCGGGGTCGCGCTATCGCTGGAGCGACGACACGTGACTTGCGCATGAACGTGCGCGACATGACAGCATTCGTTTTACAGACAGAATTTATGACAACGGACAATTCCACATGTACGACACATATTTCTGTTTAGACTTGGGAGGATAGGATCAATGGAAAAGCAAAAGAAAAGATGTATGACAACGGCGGGCTCATGGGAGATGAAGAACGCAAAGGCAGTGCTCAGCAAATTTGAGGCTGTCAAGAGTGCTCCTACGCATGATGGCTGTTTGGTTAACCCAAATTCGTAATTAATTATATAGCTGTTTGGTAATGACGACAGAGTTCATGGACTTCGATCTATGACACGAGTTTAACATAATGAGGTGTATAGTGAGGTATATTAATGTATGCAGATATTAAAGAGACCTTTGTGACGGCCGTCTCCTGGCAGAGAAAAGAAGAGAAGACAACCATGCAACCTTTTTATGTACACAAGTACACATACACACACATGCCCGGGGCTTGGCGTACACCCACGGTCGTTCCAACACCACTTTACTTGCGGAAGCGCTTGGCCTTGACGCGGAAGGGGTTGCCCTCGGGGAGCTCCTCAATGGTGGTGCGCGCCTTCTTGGTGATGAGGCCCTCAAAGGACGGCGACCACTCGACGCGGGGGTTGTAGGGCTCAAAGTCAAAGAGGTAGCCGAGGGTGCGCAGGATGGAGGTGGCCGAGTACGAGACGGTCTCGCCGGCGGCGTTCTTGCCGAGGCCCTCGACGTGGGCCTTCTTGACCCAGGGCGAGATCAAAAAGGTGGGCATGCGGCCACCGAGACGGTCAAAGTCAAAGGTGTAGTCCTGGCCGGAGGGCGTGGTGGCGGTGTAGGTGAGGTCGTCGGGCTTGGGGGCGAGGGGCGGCGCGACGTGATCGTGGAAGCCGCCGGTCTCGTCGTAGGTGATGATGAAGAGGGTCTCCTCCCACTGGGGGCCGGCGCGGAGGGCGTCGTAGACGTCCTTGATGAGACCCTCGCCCAGCGACACCAGGCCCGTGGGGTGCATGGAGGTGGTGTCGACGCCACAGCAGGACGGGTTGAGGATGCTAAAGCTGGTGAGGTTGCCGGCGGCGGCGTCGACGTAGAACCGGTCGAGGTTGACGACGTTCTTGTCGAGGCCGGCGTCGTAGGTCCACTGGAACCACGAGGCCTCGGGGCCGGTGCCGCCCGCCGGGTCGTGGTAGTTGCGCCAGTCGTAGCCGTTCTCCGTCAGCGACTGGAAGATGGACCGCTCGTTGAAGCCCTTGGCCTTGAACTGCGCGTCGTTCTTGCCGTGGCCAAAGGAGCTACCCGCCACAAGGGCCAGACGGTTGGGGTCGGTGGGCTGCACATGGCATTAGTGGGACGTTGGGAGTCGAAACGAAGGGTGCGTGGTTAGGCGCGTGATGGACTTACACCAGGAATGGCAGAGTGCCAGTAGTTGAAGGTGACAAAGTTCTGCACCAGGGCTGTGAGCGTCGGCACCTGCGCCTCGGTGTAGTAGTTCATGACCTGCTCCGACAGCGTGGTGCTGTTGACCTTGGAGTCGTACAGGCGCAGCTGCTCGTGCACAAAGCCGTTCTGCTTGGGGACCAGCTTGCCCGACGCAATGTCGTCGTTGCTGGGGTTGAAGGTGCCGTAGAACTCAATGTTGTTGCCGTAGACGGCGTGGTCCGGGTCGTCGGCAATGGAGTCGTAGTCGCGGGCCTTGCTGCAGGCCTGGCCCAGCGCCGGGTTGGTCAGGTTGAGCGGGTTGCAATAGGGGCCGTTGTGGAACGGGTTGTCGAGGCCGTGCAGCGTCTGGCCGCCCAGGATGTTGTCAAACGAGCGGTTCTCGAGCACCAGCAGCACCACGGCCTTGATGTGCTCCTTCATGTTCTTGACAGCCTCCGAGCCGTTGGGCTTGCAGGGCGTCGGGTGTTTGGCAGTCGCCACGGCCGCGAGGGCCAGCAGGCCCGTGAGAGAGTTGGTCAGCATCTTGACGTGCAAACAACGGTTGCGAGAATCTGTGGATTGGCTTGGTTGCTTGAGTGGCGATCTCAGCCACCCAACCGCGAACGAGGCCCCGGACCGTTACATATATACATTCAACACCCTCTGATCTTTACCACCTGGATGGGTTCATCCATCCGGAAGGGCGCTCGTCTGTGCCTGTCCCGTTCAAGTTCCGTAAAACGGAGGTCGTACGATATGCAAAAGCACGGAACTTCGGCTGCAAACGGGGGTGAGAAGTAATTTGCGAGTCTTAGCAGCAGGGAAGAGTGTCCACGTGGGAATAAGTGCAACAAGTTCTCTCCAACGACCTTCGAGGTATTTACAACGTGCCGCCCCATATGCCGATCTGATATGGAATTATCCTAGTGGCAGACTTGGTGATGCTACCCTTGGATCGTCTTTTGCTGCCTTTGCTGCCTTTTGCCGACTTTTAAACTTTTCTCTTCGCCTCACCGAGTGCCGAATAAGGCATTGAGCGGCGGGCTGCAGGGCCGCTGGGATGCAGGTCGTTGAGGTGTCCAGCCTGGCTAATGCGACATTATCCCACGCACGTCATAATCAAAGTTTGGATGGTGGGTCGACAAGTTAACCAACCGGCAAAGGGCGGACCCCGGAAGAAAGGAAAATGCATCGCATTTTAAAGTTGTCCAAAGGTGGGCCGTTGATCAGAAAAGCTTCAAGGGCATTCTGTATTCTATTTCGTCTGGAGAAGTGGATGCCCTGGAAGAAACACGAATTCGGATCTGGGTTTTTCAAGGGACTTCTTGCACGGTCCTTTCCAGGGTATCTGTTGCACACGGATGCGATTTGATGAGTGGACGAGTTGGAGGCCATCTTGCGTTAGCGCCAGGGGGCAAGCACACCTCTTGTTCAGTAATGCTCCGTACAAATGCCGTTTACGGGCCAGAAGAATCAGGTCCAGACGAATCAGAGGCCTCGGGATCATGGCTTACATGGCGCACAGAACGCCTCCCAAGTAACCCAAGATTCCCGGCCCGGTCCCGGTATTCGTATTGTGCACGTCTGTCCGGCAGTCCCTTTTTCAGAACGTTTAAGCTTTTTCATAGCCAGTGTGGCGTTGTTCTCTCTGCTCGCGATTGGCTGCCACAGGAACGCACTTCTGATATTTTAAAACCAGTGAGCCTCGGTAGGCAGGTTGGGGCGATTTCGACGACACCGTTGCATGAGATCTTGAAGTCCGGAGTTCTTGGCTGCTCTACCGTCCTTGAGTCTGTTTTCCAACCCTCGCATAAAAAGCAATGGACTGAAATTATCGCCAACGAGACTAAATGGAACCGAGTTACGACAGCAAAAGCGACGTTTAAACCTAGATGCGTAAAATCCGAGCAAAGTCTTGTTTGATAACAACACAGGCGTTCTGATTCACCCCGATGAAACCTTAACCTGGTAATTTACTTGCAGTACCACGCTCCACGGCAGGCATCTTTCCCGCTTTATCTCTTTTCCCTGACCGACGTCGACAACGGACATCGTTATGTTGTGCTCTTATCCTAGTGCGAGCCATATGCGAGAAGAAAACGAAGCGAAATTGGCGATCGCGTTGTATGTGGAGATCTAAAACAGAGGGGCTGCTGACCTGAAGTTAAAATCCCTCCCATGCGGACGGGACGCTTGGGCTGTCGACTAACAGCGCTTTCTTTTTACACGTGTTCCAGCTCCAGCCTTGCCAACCCTGTTCATCTTGCTAGCGGCGTCAACGTCGCCAACGTTATCATCCTTGGCACACCCGCAGCCATCGCTTGTCGCCTTCCGGGATCACGGTGCTCATCTGTGACGGTTGCGATGCCGACTATTTTGCCGACCGGTGTTTTGAGTATGATAGTGCCTTGCACGTGGTCAGATTCTTCACCACTCCCAAAAAGGAAAAAATAGCTCTAATAAAATACAACACAGACTCTTTCGTTTAAGAAGAAAACTGGGGGCCGTAATCATTCGAGAGCCATGCCCGCTCGCTTCATTCGCGTATCGGGCATTCTAGTGAATCTATCCTTGCACTTCTCTCCACACCCGTTCACGCATACCACCAAACAGCAAACATGCAGCCACAGCAACAACAGCCTGCTTCTCTGTCTCCGCTCGCCTGGGCGTCGTCCATCTCGCCGGCCGCACCTGCGGAATCTCAGCCCCGGCCGCGTGACCCGCACCGCAAGGTCATCATTAATGGTACTGACGGTGCCGACAACGCCGACGGCCGCCATAACAACATCCATGAGGGCAAAAGAGTGCGGAGGCATCCTCCCCGCCGGTATCTGCCAACGGCCCGCCGGTTCCGGGCAGACTTTACGCTCGGGTTCTCCGATGGCTTGACGGTGCCTTTTGCCATGACGGCCGGCCTCTCGTCGCTGGGCCAGACAGACACGGTGATTTATGCCGGCATGGCAGAACTCACGGCGGGATGCATCAGCATGGGCATCGGCGGGTACCTATCGGCACGGCAAGCATCGACTCCACATGTGGGTGAGACGAATGACGAGGCCGCCGACGTCGACGGCAACGACACGTCGACGGCCGACATGACCACGGTGGCCACTCGCTATCTCGCACCGCTCGGTCTGCCGGCCCGACTGCACGACATGGTGTTGGCCCATGTCGTGGAGCACCCGGAGTCTGCAGAGGCCATCTTGGTCAAGAAGGGCGATGGACATGCAGACGTCGACGGCGATGACGACGACTACGTCTGGCCCATTGCCTCTGGGCTGTCTGTGGCCCTCGGCTACCTGGTGGGCGGCCTGATTCCGCTGGGACCTTACTTTTTCGTTATGCAAGTCGGCGACGGCCTGCGATGGAGCATTGCTGTTTGTGTCGTTGCCCTCTTTCTGTTTGGCTTCGTACAGGACGTTGCGCGGACCAGCACGGAAGAGACGAAGACGACAACAGGGTCCACGCGGCGCCTGTGGAACAGCATTGGTGAAGGAGTCCAGATGGTTATTTTAGGCGGCATCGCAGCCTCGGCGGCTGTGTTGTGTGTTCGTTTGTTTGACGACGCGAGTTCATAAATGTTCCGCATGTCGTTTGTGTTATAGTTGTGAGCAATAGACACTGTTTCTGTGACAGAGTGTTTCTTAGATAGCGAAGGGTATCCTTGCGATTCCGGTCACCAACAGTACGGTAATAATACACACTTCGAGATACCTGTGCCAATGGGCAGAGGTTCCATAAGCATACCTGGCAAGCGTGTGTTGCTCTGATGTAAGTCAACTATTACGTTTTTGTATAACTTCGTAACGAATCCCGTCCCGTGTTCTCCAGTATACACCCTTATATCGCTACCTATGTCATTTACCCATTGAATGTTCCATATAAAGTTAATCATAATAACCTTTTTAAATTACCGTCAAACTATCCGTGATGATGAGGCGCAAATAGCATCGGGACAAGCCTACGACAACTACACAGAGCTTCAACAGACTTAAAAGCCACAAGGCACAAAACTTGTATCCAACCTGACCCCTGCCTGTGCCTTGTATGACACTGGCCATAGTTAATAGACTGCCTATTGCCCTGCTCATTCTCACCTACCTGCCTACCCTCCTGTCTGCCATGACGACGACCTATCCTATTCCCTTAACAAAATATAAATATGACTTAAAGAATGTACATAGAATCGAGACTCCTGTCTCCCTCCATGCCATTTGAAGTGCTTCCTTGCGAAAGGAGTTTCGTCTTCTTCATGTTTCTGCGCTTGAGCAGATACCAGCTGGCGGTGTAAAGGAACCCAGCAACACACGTCAAACCAGCAGAGACCGCATTGCCTTGGACATATCGAGGCGCCTGTGTGCTGGGATACAGCTGCGAGGATACCATAGAAGAGATATCGGCCATCGTATATACCAACGGCATGGAAATGGCGCGTTTGGAATCGGGCGCAAAGGTATTGGTCGCCCAGGTGACTGCGAGCGTGGAGATGGGATAGAGACCTACGCGAGGCGAGGGATTAGCTTTGCTCACGGTAGATAGTAACGGCAGTCGTGGCTGCATTGTGCTTACCGATGACGAGAATAAACATGCCCGCATAGCCAGCACCAGGGACTGCTGTTCCAACACAGATCAGGTAACCGACGGCCACCGGCACACAGCAGCCGATAATGAAAAAGCCTCGTCGCTTGAGCTTGTCGGAAAAATAGACCTGGGTCAATAACGAGATGGCACCAAGAACATAGACGGGGATGGTCATGTAGTTTGCCTGAAGGGACGTATATCTAATCAGTTAGCAAAATACGCAACACATGTCGCATGGTTTAGGGTTTAGGTTCTTACCCGAGTCCGTTGATGATCGAAGGCAGGAAGACGCCAAAGCCGTTGATTGCGACGGAGGACGTGAAGAAAGCTGTGCCCAAGAGGTAGACGAAAGGATCCTTGAGCGATTCCTTTGCCCACTTCCAATCGAACTTTTGCTCGCCTCGGAGAAGGTAGTCTCGCTTCCGCTTCATACGCATAGCCTCTTTTTCGTCTTCATTTAAATACCATGCCGTTTCGGCCGAGTCAGGGATAAATATCCAGCCAATGCCACCAATGACCATGGTAACGCAGAATTCAACGATGAAAAGCCACCTCCAAGCCGCAAGGCCTCTTCGGGCGCCCATGGATTGAATGCCATATGCGAAAAGACCACCAAATGCACCAGAAATACACTGGGCGAGGTTGGTGGTCATGATGCGCTTGCCGGCTTGTTCTTGGGGGTAGATGGTCGAGTAAACAAAGGCAAACCCCGGAGACAGACCACCTTCACAGGCGCACAGAATCATGCGGACAGCGATGGCTTGACCGTACGTGTGGATGAACGCCGTTCCAAGGGTGCAGATGCTCCACAAAAGAAAGGCGGTACCGAGCGCCTTCCTCGCACCAAAGCGTCGGACGACCAGGGTCCAAGGAAGCTCACCGGCAAAGCTGCAGAAACTGGACAGAGTTTGGATGTTGTTAAACTGGTTTCCCACGAGGCCCAAGTCTTCTTTGAAACCGAATATCACAGCATTTCCCACCTAGAAGACGGTTAGTAATTAAGAAGGCTTTCCTTTCCCCAAGGCTCTGCTTACATTGTTTCGGTCCAACGCGGACAAGACGATGAAGATGAGGGACACTGGGACGAGATATGTGTCGAATTTTCGTCGCGCGGATGCTTCCTTCTCGGGGTCAACATAGACAACCGGGGTGGCATCGTCGGATCGAATGTCGACAACGGCCTCGGTGTCGACGATGGCGGTCTTTTTGTCTTCCATTTTGGAGGTGGCCTAAAGTTGCAGCAGCGTATACTGGCTACAAGTGCAAGGGAAATCCTTTTGTTGTCTGGAAAATCGACAACAAACGTCGTCCTTTTGTAGCCTTATACTTCATGGCCAGGCACTCACATTGTTAGTTTGACATATATACGAAAAAGAAGTAAAGTGACCGGTTTGTATGTTGTATAACGGGTTCCCATTAAACGATCCTCATCTTTGGGTGTTGGAGATTGTATAGCCACCGATCGTCGTCGGGTAAAGCCGAAGATATCTCCCTGATAGATATGGGCATTTCACTAGTGCACAAATCGGTTTTACTTTCGACTCGTTATACATTTTTATCGGATAGCGTTGTTCACGTCCATTGGCTGGCTAGCGTGCGTGTAAGTCGCCTTGATCGGCTTTATCCGAAACCGAAAAAAAGCCTTCGTACAGAATCTGTGTTGTGATATGCCCTTCGAAGCGAAACCGACGAGGATATGGTACGGAAAGGAAGTTTTCCTTACCGTTTTGGGCTATATCAGGGATGACTGAAATCAATAACTTCTCGTATGGGTGATAGCTTCATGGGGGGTGGCATATCTCGATATCAGATTTGTCGTGACTGGCGCGATGTCTCTCACCGGGTACGGGAAATGTGCTGATGGCACACACTCCGACACAACGTCGAAAAAGCATAGAAAATGACAAAAAAATGTTCACAGCCTCGAATCTGTCTTAAAATCTGTCTTATTCGCTGATGCCACTTTTCTTGTAATACAACTAGGCGAAATCATACGGACACAGGATACGAGTGAACTATGCTTGTGGTGCGTTGTCTGCACCGACACTGTGCTGCTGTTGCTCCCGCCAGGCACCGACCGGTTGCTGCCCGTGCTGCCACCCGACGAGCCATAGCCGTCGGTCAAGTCGTACCCACTGCTGGCGAGATGCTCCCCCGTAGCTCGACGCATCTTTGGTCGCCGGAACTAGCCAGGTACCCGATCTGTGCGTACGTCGAACCACCTCTTTGACGAATACCGTGTCAAGCTCGGCGACTTTGGTGCTTCCATTGTTACAGGTTACGATTTCCAGTCGAGCTTTTGCGAAGAGATCCAGTATGAGCTACCTATGCGCGGACGCCAATTTAGGGACCGACCGCCCATGACACGCGACCTCTTTGCACTGGGATCGGCCATCTACGAGATTACCGTATGGAAGAGGCCGTTTGAGGGCTTGCCCCACGAAGAGGTGGAAGCGAGGTACGCGCGGGAGGAGTTTCCGTGGCTCGAGGGTAACATGGCAGGTCCGATAATTAAAAAGTGCTGGAACGAGGAGATTGACAAGGCAGAGGAGGTTGTAGAGGCGCTGGTACTATTAGTTGGCTTAACGAGTGGTCCAAAACTCGGTATAGACGATGACCGGGTGCAGTTGCGAGGAGACGTTTGTATTAAAGATAGTGAAAACTCTACAAGGCCTATTAGGTAATCCATTTACAAATGCCTGGTAAAGGTATTTCGTTCTTGATGTACGTCAACCATTAAATTTTTATTATAACTTCGTAACGAAGGGTTATACCTTGTGACATTGCTAATATACTGGCTTTATTAAGTATAATCAAAGAATACAAATAGACTACGCTATACGGCACCAATACCGCAACGTCAGAAGAGGAGACATCGGCATCCTGCAAACAGCCAAAGGCCTTGTTAAGTGGATCAATGCCATGGCACTTTATATCGGCCCAATGTACAACTCGAAAAACCTCATTGGGAATTTTCTTCTTTGGACGCTTACCTGTGCCGTCTCTGCTCCAGCCTCCTTACTGGATGTGCTCCCCTGGCTCCCTGTGACCGCTGCGCCCGCTGTGCCTCTAGGACAGCCCCAGAGCCGTCTTCTAGAACGATATCTTTCAATAAGAGCTATGCTTAAGCGCATCTCGAAAAGTCGTAACTAAATAACTGAAAGCTTTATCGAGGTGGTATTACGATGCGACTCATAGCACCTTTGCATGAAGAGGCGGCCCCATGTGGCGGGCCAGGGACCAGGGATGGCTCGGCCAGGGCCTGAGCCAGAATATTTTAGTAAAGTTACGATTTTTTAAAATTTCCGACTTTGGGTGTAAATTGAAGTGTGTCGCTCTCTTGTCTTTGTCGCTCGCTTATCAACCCAACCTAGTCGCGGATGCTTATTACGGCAAAGTCGATCTTGGGGGTGTTTGCTCCATAAAAAATGCAGAAAGTGCGCCATAGCCCTATATCTTACATGTATGTTGTTGATACAGCATACAGATGGAGAGGAACATTAGCTGACCATCAGACTGGGCCATTGGTCGAGGAGAGGGGCCACTATTTCGTGCGCAAAACGCTGTTATTTTCGGGGACCCTACGACACATCCTACCATATTAATTACTCGTCGGCATGGTCCGTCCAGGTGGGTGCGACGGCGTATGCATAAACAAATCCATCGTCTCGGGTGGCTGTTTATCACTTCATTCAGGCCAATCAAATATGCCGTCGACGCGCCCAGGCTGCAACTTGGGGGCCAGAGGGTAGCAAGAAATGGAGGCCAACACGGTTTCTTTCTCAAACATACGTGTCCGAGCGTCTTTCGTATCGTAGCGGGGAGACGGCGTACATGTACAGCCGCCCCCAACCCCAGTACACTTTTCGCTGGACCTCGGCTGTCATGGTGTTGCTGTGACCCTGTCCTGCGGCCGCCCTGAGCTAAGGCTCAATGTCGCATATCCCACCATATTCGAATTTGCATGAATGCGGCTCTACATGTAGAGGGGAGACTGCGACGCTGGCGTCGTCTTTCTTTGGGCAGGACACATCAGGGCACATCAGGGCTAATTCTTCAGCTGCCGTGTTACCCGGCCTCCTTTGTGGCTTGAGGGTCGCAGATGGTGTTCTTCTGTTTCGTTATCTAGGGGGCGGAGGCTGGTCTTGTCGCTTTGTTCTGAAAGCGAACAAGACCAGACCATTACTCCCACGAGCGACGATGCAGAATCAATACAGTTCTGTTCCTGGGCAAGAAGATACCCAGGAACACGAAACGGACCAAAGCGACAAAAATGGCAGCAAGGTGCAGAACGGATACCAACAGCAAGAGCACCTCCCACCACCAGTCGTCGGCGCCCAGACACCGGCGATGCCTGAAACAGGTCGTGCCAAGAAGCTAAAACGAAGAACACTGCCGTTGTCGCGGACCGGCCATAGAAGCATCTGGCTCTGGGAGATTTTGGCATCCCTCTTCAGCATCGTCTGCGTCGCCGCCATTGCGGGCCTGCTCGCCTCCGTGCAGGGCATGCCTCTCGACCACTGGCAGCGCGGCACCGCCGGCCGCACCATTTCGCCGACGGCAGTCGTCTCCATCATCGGCGCCGTCAGCAAGTCCATGTGCATGCTGGCGGTCGCCGAGATCCTCGCGCAGCTCAAGTGGATGCACTTTGCCCGGGGCAGGACGCGCCGGCTTGTCGATCTGGAGCTGTTTGACAGCGCCAGCAAGGGGCCGTGGGGCGCATTGCAGCTGCTGGTCACCAAGAACCGCACGGCGCTGCTGGCCGGATGCGCGTCCATCCTCACCATTGTGGCGCTCGCCATGGATCCCTTTCTCCAGCTGACCTTTCGCTTTCCCATCCGGATGACGCCCGTGACGTCGGGCGACGGCACCGGCGCAGGCGTCGCCGGTGCCGCCGCCACAGCCACGCCGCCAACCATCCTGGCCAGCCAGCTCTACGACCCGCACAACCTCGGCGAGCGCTTCGAGCAGTGCTACGGCGACGTCGGCGTCGACACGACGCTGCAGGCGGCCATACTGCTGCCCGTGTGGAACGCCACACGCGCGCCCGACTTGCCCTGCAGCTTCGAGCGCTGCACGTGGCCGACCATCACGACGCTCGGCGTGTGCAGCAGCTGCACAGATCTCACGGCCACGGTGACGTCCACGTGTGTGGCCGTGGACGCCGAGTCGATCCAGTGCAACTACACGATCCCCTCCTCCGCGACCAACACCACAGGCAATGGCACCACCTTTATCACCAGATTTGGCATGTCCGGCGGCGCGGCCGAGAGGATGGCGTACCAGCCGCTGTGGAACTCGACCGTCGACGTGTATAGCAAGGGCGGGCTTGCATATTTCGACACGAGAGGGACCCCGTCGGTCGAGCTTGTGCGCACAGTGTTTATCAGCTTCGCGCCTGACCTGCCGTGGACCGATTACATCAGCACGAAGAACGCCACCACGCTCGCATTGACGGACCAGCCGCCCATCAAGCAGTCCATGCAGTGCGCGCTCAATCTCTGTGCGCGGACGTTTGCCAATCCGTCCTATGCGAATTTCAGCAACGGACCGTACGGCGGGCCGCAGACACCGCTCAACGTGTCGTCCGTCCCGCCGTCAACGTCTGGCGTAGGCTTTTTAGAGCTGACGCCCCTGTCGTCGTCCTCCTCGTCCGACGATCGGTCCGCGAACACCTCCGCCGAAAATATGACGTTCCGAATCAATGTCTGCGACTACACAGACCTGGCCATCTACATGGCCGACCTGTTCACAACCGCGTACAGCAGCAGCGGCGCGGCAGGGCTCTCGTCCTTGTCCCCGTTTGCGCCAGTGACGGATTTGCTGACCGCGGAGCTGCCCCTCTCGCCCAGCATTGGCCGCCCCCTGAGCCAGTTCGACGACATTTCTACCGTCATGGCGTCCATTGCCGACAGCATGACCGAGTCGATCCGCACCGCCGGTAACAGCACCGCGCACAGCGGCACAGGATTCAACTCCGTCACGTACATTGACATCACCTGGGCCTGGCTTGCGCTGCCCATTGCGCTGGTCGTGCTGACGTTTGTCCTGCTGCTTCTTGTGATCCTGCGCAACCGGGCCAGCGGCACCCCCGTCTGGAAGAGCTCCAGTATGGCGCTGCTGTTTTACAACCTCGAGGGCTGGGACCAGTCCGAACTGCGCATCGACGGACCAGCCGATCTGACGGCACGGGTGGATCATATGACGGTGCGAATGGTCAACGGCGATGGCCGTCATGCATTTGTCAGGGAAGAATAGCAGCTGCCATGGGGCGGGCTACAATTGTAAGCAAGGCATGAGTAAGACGGTGTTGCAGATTGTGCTGATTTCGTTTTCTTATGGCTTTTCACACGTAGAGTTTTACTGTATTTTGGCAGTCTATCGAAAGAAAGATATTGTTTCGCTTTCTGGTCGTCTAAACCCACCCAGAAGGACCGAGATGCAGGAGGATACTGGTGTCTCTTATCTTCATAACGAGCTGTGTTTTTTGTTTACATTCTGGCATTCGTCTTCGGACTTTGATACGTCAAGGGGCACACAAATCCCGAGTCTGCGTGGAGGACAGAGTTCGGTGCGGCTGAATCTATACTTATTCCCTTTCACTCCACCCATCAGCCCTCTCATACGTGTTGACTATTGTTCGACCGTTACACCTTGTCACGGGGATAACGAGTCGGTAAAACCAGGTCCTGGTCACGTCAGTACTGGCGCCGTTAACTCTTTTCGCATCAATAGACGCCGTTCGAATAACCTTTATCGTCGCGTTTCGTCGTAAGACGTTTGAAAACCACTTTTTCCCAACTGATTCGTTTTCTCCGGTAGGATCGGCCATACTTGCAGCACTCCCCCTGGCGTGTGCGTGTGTGGGAGGGCGCCCAACCGCGCCTTGAATGATAATCCAGCTACAGAGGTGTTCGTCTTGGACTCGTGATAGTTTCTGAAAATTTTCAAATGCTTCAGTTGCTGGCAACGCGCCTTTTCTGCGACCATTCAGTGTAGAGAACGGAACGTTATTCTGTGATGTTTCTGGCAAAAGGGTGGGCGGAAATGGGTGTTGGTCACGTACCTTTGTAACACTGCAGTACGGGACGGTACGTATTTATGGGCGCCTATAGTAGCATAGAGCAGTAAGTATTACCACAAAGACCCATATTATCTTACAAGGACTTTACAGCGCTCTTGTATTTCGCCGAAAATACTATCAAATTGCCTACTTGTTGTTGTGCACATTTGATTGAGACAATCCAACGCTCGGCATGATTCACGAACAGAAAATATAATCAATTAAATTAAAAAAAATTCGGCAAAGGAACGACGCCGCATGTCCGTTTTTTGCTTACTGTGTCTCTCGTCGTCTTTCTGTTCGTCTCCCCCAACCGCCCCGCGCTCACTTCTCGACCTCGCTGTTGACGGGCTCAATGACGTACGCCTTGAACTGGCGGGCCGGCACTTTGCGCGCAAACAGAAGGTCCAGCTCCTCGTAGGAGCGGCCCTTGGTCTCGGGCACGCGCAGGTACGCCCACACCAGGCACAGCGTGGCCAGGCCGCCGTAGAAGAAGCCCAGCTTGCCCTGCATGTTGGCCTCGCCGGGGTTGATCATGTAGGGGATGGCGACGGTCATGACGATGCCGAGCACGCCCTGGGACATGGTGGCGACGGCAATGGTCTTGGAGCGGACGCGGGTGGCAGAGCACTCGGAGAGCAGCACGAAGCAGATGGGGCCGACGGTGAGGTCGTAGATGCCGTTCCAGACGATCATGAGCACGGACTCGGCCCAGATGGCACCGGAGGGCCGGCCGGGGACGCAGTCGAGGATGCCAATGACGAACTGGAGGACGGCGAGGACGGCGAGGCCCACCACAAAGATGGGGCGGCGGCCGATGTGGACCATGGCGTACCAGGAGAGGAGGGTGCCGACGAAGCCGACAGCCAGGAAGCCGACGGCCATATTAAACGCCTCGGCGTCGGGCAGGCCGGCCTGCTCGAAGAAGTAGGTGCCGTAGTTGATGAGGTAGATGCCGCTGAGGACCTGCGTGCAGTAGACGCCCATGGACACCTCGGTCTGGCGCCAGTTTTCGCGCTTGAAGCAGTCGAGGTACGTGCTGCCGAGCTCGAGCTCGAGCTCGAGGCGGTCCGTGTGCACGATGTACTGGAGGGCCGCGTCGAGGTCGACCTGCGGCGCCGACAGCCGCGCGAGCGACGCGCGCGCGCCGTCGAGGTTGTTGCGGCGGACCAGCCACCACGGGCTCTCCGGCACAAACGCCAGCCCCGGCAGCAGGATGGCGATCCACACCCACTGGATGGCAAACGGCAGCGAGTACGCCCAGTGCGTCGCCAGCGACGAGGTGCCGTTGGTGACACCGTTACCAATGAGCTGGCCCATGACGAAGCAGAGGTTGACAAACGACGTCATGTGGCCGCGCAGGGCCGTCGGGCACACTTCCGAGGCATAGGCCGGCGCAATGACGACGTACATGCCCAGCACGATGCCGCCCAGCAGCTCGCCGACCAGGAGCACCTTCAGCGACCGCGCAAAGAACTGGATGAATATGAGGCCGGCCGTCAGGACGACGCAGGTCGCAAACGTCTTTTTGCGGCCGTACCACTCCATCGGGTACGCGGCCCAGATGGCGCCGACGACCTGGCCCACGGGGTTGCCCATGCTGAGGCCGGTTTGCCACGCGGCAGCTAAGAGATTAGGCTTAGTTACGATCTATGTGAGCATCCGAGACAGGGGGGACCGGCAATCGAGATTGAACGTACATATGACATACTGTTTTGTTAGCTGGGTTCATTATACTCTTCTGAATCCACGTCTGCCTTCCCGTACTTGACTCACCTCTCCATTACTGAGCTCGCCAAAGTCGTTGGTAAACTGCGCCATCGCGTACAGGTTGCCCAGCAGCTGCGGGTCAAAGGCAAGCATGATCACGCCAATCGACACGTACGCCGACCACGCAACGGCCTTGGCGTGCAGCCGCAGCGCCTCGCGGAACGGCAGATGGGCGTCGTGGGGCGCATTGGCATCAAGAACATGGCCGGCGGCCGTGTCCACGGGCGTGTCAATGGGCGTATCGATGGCTGTGGCCGCAACAGCGGGACCGTCCATCTTCGCGTCAGACATGGTAAGTTATCGCCGGCTGGGGATGCTGGAAATAGCAGATGTCACCCGAGACGGCAGAAAAGAAATAATAGAGATGAGGAGAGAAGGAGGGGCCAGACAGGCTCAGAAAATGGGATCGCCATTCCACAAGTCTTTATATCAAACGAGCAAGGAAGGAGGACGAACCGCACGCGACCGTGGGACATGCGACCAACCAACTCCAGATGTGGGACGGAACTTGCCTGCGGACTATTACTGATTAGACTGGGAAGGTAAAGTCGGGGTTGACCCACTTGGCTTCGTTCTGTTGCGGAGGTGTTGTAGATACCGGCAAAACAAGACCGGTTTCACCGGATTGCCGAGCACAGGATTCTTAGTCTCCGCGTCTGGCCATGCGACCACTTGTTGCAGAAATAAGGTCCTGGTCCCACGAAGATAACAGTGGAGGCAGTGGATGTTGCTCAGCTTCGACTCCACCCCCAGATTACCAAGTGGCAGATACCGTTGCGAGGTACGATCTGGTGACGACCGGTAGGCTTTGCCGGGATTGGGCGACTGGTCGACAACGGTGTTGGAGCATGTTGTGTCCATCACAAGAAAAATAAACGAAAACAACAAAGACAATAACCGCCATATGTCAGATCCCACGTGCAGCTGTCGTGAAGTTTACGGTGTACTTCGTCTTGATTTAATAATTGATTCAATTAACGATTACGTTGATACTACCTTAACAACAATGTAATTACCTTCTAGACTACTTACATCACCAACCAAATATACTCGAGCTTTTACATGTTCCGTAGGTACTGTGTCGCACCTATTTGTATCCAACCAAGGGCCCTTACATTACTGCGGGAGGTGAATCTCCAGGTTGAGCTGCGGCAGCTCGGTGCTGTTGGCCGGCATTGAAAACGTGAGGTTCCAGAATTCAAAGTTGCTGCCAAGTTAGTACGGGAACGTGCTGCACAACAGGAAGAAAAGAGAGCACTTACTGGATCAGCGAACATGTACCGCCGACAAGACCGCAGAATGCCACCGTCGGCTCCGGGTGGACGGTGCTGCCGGCACCAACGGTAATGTTGACGCCGTCAATGTCGGCCAGTCCGTAGACGTCGCGGCGGCCGCCGAGCGGGTTGCTCGACACGACAAAGGTAAAGACACTCGCGGCGGTGCCGTCCGGGTAGGTGAGGTTGAGCTGGTGGGGGGCCACGCGGGCCTGCAGGCTCCGCTCGGACGGGTGCAGCGACAAATAGCCCACACTGGCGGCCTGCTGGGCCGTCGCGGCGCGGAGCCAGTGCGCCACGGCCGGGCTGAAGGACGAGCTGTCCTGGCTGGCGCCACCGACGACGGTCTGGTTGTACGAGTCGCCGCCAATCTGGAGGGCCGGGGACAGCCACGTCGTGATGTTGCGGACCTGCCGGTCAAAAGGCGGCGTGTAGGCCTGGCGGTGGACGGTCCGCTCGGCCTCGGCAGGGAACGATGTGAGCTGGGTTAGGACGGCCGTGGGCACAAGCGAGCGGTGAAACTTGGACAAAATCGCCACGAGCGGGATGAACTCGCCGTCGTCGGCGTGGGTCAGCAGCCACGGGCTCTCGGTGCTTGCGGAGCCTGAAAAGACGTGCTCGCGGCCGACGAGCGACCAGATGTAGAGCGACATGATGGCCACGTAGCGGTTCATATCGTAACCATACGAGCGGTCCCAGGGCCCGGCCAGGTTGCGCAGGTTGGCATTGTAAAAGTCGCCAAAGGCCGTCCAGATGTCGCCGGCCATGCGGACGCTGTTGGACTGCATGACGGACGACGCCGGCATGTACTTGGCCCAGAGCGTCAGCGCGTGGAGCGAGACGCCGTAGTACGTGGGCACGTTGAATTCGGACAGCGTGTCGTTGAGGTTGAACAGGTCGATAATCTCCTGCGCATACGCTTCGCCGGCCGCCGTCATGTTGCTGTCATTGCAGTGGTTGCCCGTCCAGCCCGTCACGACGGCGCGCATCAGCGACGGGTTGCTGTACGACGGGTACAGATTGTCGCCGTCGACGCCGCCCACGCGGTAGCTGTCGCCGATGGAGTTGTTGTAGAGCGACTCGAGGATTAGGTCCTGCGTGTCGCGGCCGATTAGGTGGCCAAACTCCTCGTAGATGATGATGAGTGTTGTTCCAATGAACCCACGCCAGTTGGGATCCCACGAGTTGTAGATCTAGACGGTGAGCATAAGATGCAAGAGACATGGAGAGAGAGAGAGAGAGAGAGAGAGAGACAGAGGGCAGGACTCACTACTGGCGCATAGCTGGGACTGCCGACGGTGGGCTGCTCGGGATACACCGTGTAGTCGCCGTACCACTGCGCAGACACATTCTTCTCCTGGCCGGCAATGACGTCCTCGATGATGCGGATGGCATTGGCCTTGTCGTTGCCCTCATTGCGCTGCAGCAGGCCCGCGGCATACCACACCGTCGAGCGCGTCTCGTGCGGGCCCGCCGCCAGCGGGTAGTAGAAGTTGTACAAGTAGCCGGCGACCGGGTCGTAGATGTTGTCCAGAAACGTCATCTCTTCGTAGAACATCTTGTGCGCATGCGGCGTCATCGTGGTGGCCCGGGCGGGCACACTTAGGGCGAGCAGCCCGGTGAGGGACGTGAGGAGGGTGTTGGAGAGCATGTTGGCGCAGTGAATACGAGGCAATGATGATCCAAGATGGAATTTCCGTCTCTCAGAGTATCTGCAAGCTTGGCATCCAAGCGGCAACGTTGTCGCAAAATTAGGACCTGCAGAGACTTATAAGGTCAGACGGTCTACGTGACGGATGTTGCCGAAGCGTGGCTCACTGAACGTTCGCAAGATTTGGCTTAACAGCTGAAGTGGAAATAGTGCAGAGTTCAGATAACGATGCCACCGAGTAACCCAAAACGGTGTGTCGTTGACCATGTTGATCGTCTTTGAGATCGTCTCTTTTCCCATTTCTTTCTCTAGCCTGAATACTATGCCTCCAATGTCGTGTGACGGTCACGTTCCCAGATCGAGCTACGACAAACCCACATGCTCTGCAAGACTCGTCGGTAGTTCGAAGCTCCTCGTATTAGTGGGAAATTGAATCCCCGCGGTGGGCCGTTGTATCGATTATCGATATGGACGCATCACCGACAAGATACCGGGGTTCTCCGGTGATACTACCGGTTACGTTGTCTTTCCCCGCTTCACTCGCTGAAGGCTCGTGACGGATTGTGATGGTGCGTGATGCAGATCGCCAAGGGTCATGTATGCATGGCAAACACAGTCCGGCAAACCTGCCGGTGATGGCCGGCAGTTGTCGCAGGACCCATGTCACTCTTAACACCGTAAACGGCAAAAAATGGCGAAACCGCCGAGAACATGTGTAGTTGCGTATTACTGCTTTGGGATATCGATGGTCCGGGAACCGTCGGCGATCCGGACGACAGTCAACAATATTCAAACAGATCCAAACTCAGAATGCGCACAAAAGTACCACCCAAAATCCAAACACAAGTAAACACAATCAAACGCAAAACACGCAACAGCTCGATTATACCAGAATCACAGATAGACCACGACCCAGCAACAAACGCACATATTCACCCACAATGCGACTTCTTGTCCGACCTGACCCCGAAGCCGCCTCACGCTATGTTGCGGACTACATCGTTGGTGAGTCTACTAACTAAGCTCGTCAAAGTGATCGCTCACTCACGCACTGCAGACCGCATCAATGCCTTTGCGCCGACGGCCGAGCGGCCCTTTGTGCTCGGCCTGCCCACCGGCTCCAGCCCGCTGCTCATCTACCGCTTTCTGGTCGCCGCCTACGCCGCCGGCCGCGTCTCCTTCCGCCACGTCGTGACGTTCAACATGGACGAGTACGTGGCCCTGCCGCGCGACCACCCGCAGTCGTACCACAGCTTCATGTTCGCCCACCTGTTCCGCCACATTGACATCCCCGCCGACCACGTGCA
This sequence comes from Sporothrix globosa, assembly GCA_001630435.1. Lineage (NCBI taxonomy): Eukaryota > Fungi > Ascomycota > Sordariomycetes > Ophiostomatales > Ophiostomataceae > Sporothrix > Sporothrix globosa. The sequence continues at coordinate 439,666 of LVYW01000005.1, forward strand.
CATCCTCGACGGCAACCCGCCGGGCGGCGACTACGCGGGCGAGTGTGCCCGGTACGAGGCGGCGATCCGCGCCGTCGGCGGCATCGAGTTGTTTCTGGGCGGCGTTGGCAGCGACGGCCACATTGCCTTCAACGAGCCGGGGTCGTCGCTGGCGTCGCGCACGCGCATCAAGTCGCTGGCGCCCGAGACACGGCGGGCGAATGCACGCTTCTTCGGCGGCGCGGACGCCGCCGTCCCCCAGATGGCCCTGACGGTTGGCGTCGCCACAGTGCTGGACGCGCGCGAAGTCGTGATTGTCGCCACGGGCGCGCGCAAGGCATTGGCGGTGCAGCAGGCGGTCGAGGGCGGCGTGAGCCACATGTGCACGCTGAGCAGCCTGCAGATGCACCCGCGCAGCCTGGTGGTGGTCGACGAAGAGGCGACCGTGGAGTGCAAAGTGAAGACGATCAACGTAGGTGGCTGCCATGATGGAGACGATGGAGGGAAATTCTGGAGACATTCTGAGCCCTGTCCATCCGCTAACACGTGTAGTACTTCCGCGGCGTCGAGCAGACGGTGCAGCTGGCGTCACAGCCTGGGCTGCCGCGGGCCGTACAGACGCCGCCGCGACTGGACACAGCGGTGGCCGCCATTGCGGCCGAGAACGGCGAGCTGACGCCCGACAGCATGTCCTCCCGCATCGGCAGTCCCAAGATGCTGAGTGTGCGCTCGGCCACGATTCCGTTTGCACTCATGCGGCAGTGAACTGCAAATCGCTTTGTTGTTCATCGTTTCGATTGAACCAACGACACCCATCTACTGCCGTAAAATGGACCAATCCGGGTAGCCAATGTGCTCCAGACTGGCCTGGTCAAAGATGTGCCACGACTGGTAGCCGATGCCCGACGATGTGCGGTCGAGGAAGGACGGCTGTGGAGCCTGGAACTGGTTTTGGTGGTTGGGCGGTTGCTGCGCACTGTTGTACTGCTGCTGTGGACCCGGCGCCACGGGGGTGTGGACGCCCCGGAGGCTCGCTTCGAGGCGTGCAATCAGGCGGCCGCACATGGGCGACTTTGGCTCGTAGAACTGTTTGAGCATCGTGAGATGGACCTGAATGTTTTGTAGATCTGAATTTGTCAGACATGGACCGCTTTCCTTTTTGTCTTCAATTGTTTTAGTTCCTCCTTCATTACAGTATACATACCATCCACCTCGCCAACGCCCCCCTCCACTCCCTGGAGGACAATCAGCGCCGCCCAGGTAATCATCACTAGGTCCCAGTTGGCCCAGATGCTGTCGTCGTGCTGGTACAGCTTCAGGGTCGCCCGTGCGCTCAGCAGCAGCTCGTGCTGCTCTTGCGGCGTGATGCTGTTGCTCCACAGATCGCAACCACGCGCCGGGTGGTAGATGCTCAGCACAACCAGCCGGTGCAGCACGTACTGCCGGAAGACGAGGCGGCGGTGCTCCGTCACCGCCGATGTGTCGGTTGTGCCGGTGCCGGCGGTCGTGCTTGTGCTTGTGCTTGTGCTGGCGGCGACCAGCGTGGCCAGCTGCGGCGTGCTGCGACTAAACTCGACCAGCCAATCGTCGAGCTGGCGTGCCCAGTCGCGAATCACAGCGGCGTCAATGGCCGTAAATGGAGGCGTGCTGGCCCCGCCGGTGCTTCGTGTGGCGCCCGCATCGCTCGTAAAGACGGACCAGATGGTCGGCAGCCCCCGGCCGGTGAAATGCGTCAGCCCCGTGTGCATCATGCGGCTCAGGCGGTACAGCGGGTCGCGGTAGCCCACGTGGAGTGCCGGCAGCGGGCTTTCGATCGGAATGACGGGACAGCTGAGGTGCAGTGACGCGTGCTCGAGATCGATGATCTGCACGCCGCTGAACAACTTGCGCCACTCGCGTCGGTCGTCGTCCCCGCCGCCACCACCGCCGCCACCGCCACCAACACCGCCCACTCCGCCACTGTGGCCCTCGCCGTCGGTCAGCGACGAGGGGCAATGCTCGAGGATTAGCCGGTGCGCCACCGAGATCCACAGCCCGACGACGCGGTTGCTCGCCTCCGTCAGCAGGCCCGCCAGGACAATCCCCAGCACCGTCTGGAAGGCCCACTCTTCGTCGGCGTCCGTTGCGCCCGTCATCGCACCGTCTGTCGGCGGGTGCGGCCGTCCCATGGCGCTGTCCGGGATGCTGAGCTGCGCAATGGCGTTGCAGAGCACCGCATAGTAGTGCGGCGCGAGATCCGCGGCCGTCTCGGCGGGCCCGCGGACGCTTGAGCAGAACAAGATGGACGCCAGCAGCAGCGGCTGCGGCACTGAGAAAATCTGCTTGCGCGGCATGAAGTGCAGCCCGGGCATGCGGTCGTGGAACGCCAGCCACAGCACGCCGACCGTGCGCTTCTTCCAAATGCGCCGGGGGACGGACGCCGGCGCGGTGTCCCGGAGAACGCCCACCGCCTGCCAGAGTGCGCCGAGCGATGCGTAGCTTGGTGGTAGGTCCGACACATCTTCGTCGTCCATGTCAGAGTCTACATCGTTGGCCGCTGCATCGTTTCCCTCGGCCACTTCAACCGGGGGTGCTGCATCCACATGCCTGGCGGTGGCTGCTGCCGACGACGACCCGAGCCCCAAGTACTCTTCGACGGCACGCAACCGCCTCAGCACGTCGCTCTTGAACGGGGCATCCAACGGCCCTGTTGGCGGCGACATTGACGGCATCAACGGCATCAACGGCATCGACGGCAGGACCGCAGCGTTGGCGCGCGGCACAAACGTGCACGGCACGGCGGTCCGCTGACAACGCCGGCATGTGCGCGGGTCGTCGTCGCTGGGCACACAGCGCATCTTCTGGCTACGGCAGTTGACGCAGGCCTTCTTCGCCTTGGGCTCTTGGCGGCGCTCGGCATCCACGGACGGCGCTCGATCCCGGCCCGACCATGGTGCAGACACAGGCCGTCCATCCGGCCCGAACGACACGCGGGGCCGCTTGTTGGACTGGGTCGTGGAGTGTGACGCCATTTGTGTATTGTGTGTGCTGAATGGCAGTGTTTCCGTGTTTGCGCGGGACACGTCGGCTGGCAGCGGGTTTCTGTGGGTTTCCGTGCGTTTGCCTCCGGTCAATCGTGTCTTTCATGTTGGACGAGATTGTTGTAAGACGGCAAAGTACGGTGGACGACCGGCGTGTCTTGCAGATGCAACATGCCAGACCGGCGTTGTTCGGTGATCTTCGGTGTTTCAATGGGGTGATCGATTGTGAGTCTAATCAATCTCAAGGATACCTTCCTCTTTTGGTAAACGCGGCACATTCGCCGGCATTCCCCGCTCTAGCCGGGTCTTTCCGCACTTTGCCGGCCGTTCTTGCAAACCAATTTCGTCGTCGTACACCGATTGCACCGGTTGTTCTCCATTTTCAAAGAGAAAATATTCGTTTGGCAGGAGTTATGTACTCCGTATTCATGCTGGCTGTGGACTGCTGTACCGTGTATGTGTGGAATTGCTTGCGCACGACATCCAGCTAGTGCGGGCCGTGTTCGATTACGCGCGCCTTATTCTTTCTTTCGCCTTCATGACTGTGGATTACCCAAAGAGGCCTCTTCATAAAGTGTCAATCCGTCTTCATTTGGCCATGTCTGTGCCTCTTTGTTTTATCTTTCCGTCTTCACTGTGCTGGGCTTATCTGATTGCATGACTGAAACTGCAATCAGTCCCGACCATGACCTCCCTTGATGGATCATCCCGCCCGGCTACCAATGCATCGTTCGTCGACGATATTGTGGCATCGTTTGCCTTTTCATCCGATGACGTCCGCGTGACAGCAGACTATTTGCTGCAACAGCTGAGTATGTCTCGCTCGGGAGCTGTGGTGCATCGATGAGCACGACTAACACAAGAACCGCAATCCAGAGTCCGGCCTCTGCGATGCCAGCCTTCCCTTCCAGCACCCATCGTTTGTCACCGCCATCCCCGACGGCTCCGAACAGGGCCGCTTTCTGTCCGTCGACCTCGGCGGCACCAACTGCCGCATAAGCCTGGTGGACCTGCACGGCGACGGCACGTTTTCCGTCGAGCAGCAGAAACACACGGTGCCCCATCATGTACGCGTCAACGCGCGACATGAGCCACTCTTTGACTGGGTGGCAACGCAGATTGGCGATTTCCTGCGCGCGCGGCAGCTGCTGGATCCGGATACCGCCCAGAAGGCAGCGCTGGCTCTCGGCTTCACGTTTTCCTTCACCTGCACTCAGACATCGCTCGCCGCCGGCACGCTGCTGCACTGGGACAAGGGCTGGGGCATTCCCAGCGCGCTGGGCCGCGACCCCTGCGCGATGCTGCAAGCGGCGACCGATGCACAGAAGCTGCCCGTGCGCGTGGCGGCCCTCGCCAACGACAGCGTTGGTTCTCTCCTGACGCGCGCCTACACGTCAGCGGGGCCAGGCGTCACCACTCTGACCTGCGTCATTGTCGGCACCGGCACCAACGCCGCGTACGTCGAGAAACTGCAAAACGTACAAAGGAATGTCGACCACGGGGCCGCCCCACAGACGGGCGTCGTGGCCATGAACACCGAATGGGGCAGCATGGACGACGGCATGCGCGTGCTGCCGCGGACACGCTTCGACGACATGGTCGATGCACAGTCGATTGACAGTGGCCTCCAGATGCTGGAAAAGCGCGTTTCGGGCCTGTACTTGGGCGAGCTCCTGCGGCTGGCCGCGGTCGAGCTGTACGACAAGGGTGTCTTCGACATGCGTGTGCCAGACGCAGATGCCCCCCTGTTCCAGAAAGAGAGCATCGATGCGTCACTTCTGTCCAGTCTAGCTCGTCTTGAAGGAGACAACAATGCCTACATGGCCACAACAGTTAAGCTGCTGGCCGACATGCTGGGCGCTGACGGTGTTTCTGCTGCCGATGTGTGCATCTTTCAGCGCCTGTCCGCCGCCATTGTCACGCGCGCCGCTCGGCTTATTGGTGCCGCCACGGGAGCCATTGTGCTGCAGTCCGGGATTTTGTCGACAGGCGGAACGATCTTGGAGGAGAAGGAGGGGGAGAAACAAATCATGACAACGGCCGTGCAAGGCATGGCTACGACTGTGCCAACACCTGCGTCAAAAAAGAGTCTGTCCTCTATCCTGCGCAAAGTACGCCGCATCCTGTTGGCACCATTGGCTTTGTGTTTCAGCGGCCATCCAAAGGTAGAGACAAAACCGGCCGTGTCTTTGCTTGAGTCGACGTCTTCGACCGCACCCTCACCATCACCCTCGCCGTCAGTCTTGCCGTCGGCCCTGCCCATGATTGACATCGGCATGACCGGCTCCGTGGTTGAGTTTCATCCAGCATTTGAAAAAGAGATGCGAGCTGCCTTGCGCCAGGTTTCAGGCATCGGCCCGGCTGGGGATGCACGGATACGCACCGGTTTCTGCCGTGACGGAAGTGTTGTCGGTGCGGCTCTGATGGTCCATGCGGCCATCAAACAGGAATCTTTGGCGGAGAGGTAAAAGGATCGCATTTTGAAGCCAGTGCAAAACAACGTAGCTAATTAGACGGGATAAAACTAGAGAATGAAGCATGCCTCGGAAAAATAAGATTAAAAACGCCTGCACACCCTGTCGCAACGTTTATTAAACAGCGGGAATCTCATGTAATCCCTTACAACAGCCTCTTCTCCCACGTACAGCCATAGATACTAGGGAACACAGGATCCCGTTTGCTCTCCCTAGGTAAACAAACGTTATGATCAAATGTTATGATTCTGGCCACCACGAGGCCATAAGAAGAGGTCCAAGTTCGTCGGAAAAGGCGAGCACGCAGAAGCAGGGACAGTCAGCAGACTGGCGAAAAGGAAATGACAAAGTAAGACTTATTGCATGGGCCGTATTTTACAAGGGATATGTACGGGCAACAGTAACATAGTGTCAAGGGAAAATGGCCGTGCAAGTTATCGATCTTCTTGCGAAAGATGAATGAAAGCCAGGAAAGCGCGCCACAAAATGTCCAGAACGCCTCACAAGGCGTCGTTCATGGTGAACCATTCCCATTGGCCAGAGACGCCCCCAAGACATCAAAAGCTCGGAGGTTGGCTCTTATTTGATGCACCGGACCCTCAGGACCCACTTGCAAGAACACGAAATACGAAATGCGAGCCGAGACAATGGGGGCGCTGCAGGCTAGCGTGCAGGGCGTCGACGTCTCGTTTTTCGGTTTCAATCCACAGGAGGACATGGGGCCAACACATCATAGCCTTGCTGGCGGTCTGGTGTTGAATGAGACTAACAGACGTCTGGTTTGGGTTTAGTCTTGCCGCTGTGTTATGTATTGCCCGTCATTGATGCCCGTCGGTTGAGTCGAATGTGTTGAAAGGCGACGATGATGGAAAGTCTCGATTTCGAGCACAGCCTTCTTTTTTATTCGTTATTCGTTATGCCGATCTTATGTTGTTCTCTCGTCCTTCTGCCTGCATAGCACTTGACGTCTTCGTTCAAAACTAAATGACTTCAGAATGAGGAGTACATAAGTCGACATTTTCCCCGACTTCACAGAGAGAGAAAGAAGCATCAGTCAACCATATCTTTTGTACTGGCAAACATCGTCTGCTCAATATCGTCAGATCCATATCGAAAACAAACTCCTTTCCATCATTCCCAAGCTTCGTCCAATTCCTATGCTTTTGGCAGCACTCCCAAAGAACCGCTACAGCACATCCTCCGCCATGCCTTCGTCCATCACCAAGGAGGAATTTGACTCTGAGCGCACGTCGATTTCGTCTGGTCCCGACGCCGCCAGAGACAACGCCGCAGCCGAGGCCGCCATCCCCGCCCCGGCCCCAGCGCCCGCCCGGCGTTGCTTTGACCCCTGTTACTACGACGCCGCCGCCCGCGAGATCAACGGCGTCCCGACCGTCCCCTTTTACATTGTCGCCCGCGTCATCAACGTCGTCCTGCCCCTCGTCCTGCTCGCCCTCTCCCTCGTCGCCGAGATTCACTATGACCGCGGCAAGTGGCTCAACCCAATGCTGACGCCCGGCTTTACCGTCTGGGGCGTCTCCCTGTTCGACCTGTACCTCATCGTCTTCCGCGGTCGGCGCCACCACCCGCACCTGCGCATCATGTACGACGGTGTCGTGCTGGGCTCAGGCACCGCCGTCGCCAGCGGGTTCTTGACGGCCTGGGCCATCCAGGAGTCGCCCCAGCTGACCTACGGCTTGTCGGTGCCGATCCTCGTTGGCATGTACACACTGATGCTGATGGAGTACGGCATTGGCATTGAGGGTGCGGTGCAGCTCATCAAGATGCGCCGCGGAACGTGGCACTATGTGTAAGGACGGAGGGCAGCGATGGTCGAGGTCAAGAGGTCGGCGGATGCTAGAGAGGGATGTGGTGATGTATGTTTTTGTTGTCGTGGTGGATATGGGTGACGAAGTATTTGAGTCGGTGGTCGGTTATTGGTGTGCATTTTTCTGATTTACGGCTGCGGATGTTGTAGACGTGCATGGGGTCTGTTTTGCTTTCCTTTTATTGTCTTGTTTTTTTTCGCTTTGGTCACTGTATGTATATGTTTCATTAGATTGTCTTGCTTCTGGGGATGCCGTTGACTCAATTTACTTCTAACGCCAATTAGACTGTTTTTCTGTACTACATATTAGAACTGTTTCTATTTGTATTTGTATTTTATTTTAATTATTTTCTTACAATTTCTTACATCTTAAGCTAATTTGCGAAGTGCACGCCGTGCAAGAAATGCAAAGAGTCGTCAATGAACCGCTTCATACGACGCGCAGTGTTTTCCTTTCACAGTGACATGCAAACTTTCAGCCTCTTGGTTCTAATGCTCTTTGCGTCTGCCAACACAGTTTCTTTGTTTCAAGATCGTTTATGCCCCTTTCGACCCCGAATCAGACTTTTCCTGATTCAATCGTGTGGATGTTGTGAATGAAAACAGATTGAAAGCCGTTTCCGGTCCGCTTTGTTGGTTTGCGCCTTTGTTCGTCAACAGGCCACCGACCGCAATGCGGTCGCATCAGAGGAACTGCAAATGCAACAAGCAAAGGGGAGAGGAGCGACAAGAAAATGCCTGTAATAAATTTATTTTGATTTCTACATATACACTCCCGTATTGTCATTGCATCTTATTTGTGTTACATCAATTTTCATTCACTCATCTATGTTGATTTGCCTTCATTCACTTCGCAGGAGAATCAGCCTCCGTGAGCATTCACTTACACCCACAGTCCCACAAAAACCTTACGTCTCGCTTGCATCTTCAAATTACATATCATGGCCGCCGGCGACGCAAACAATGACGGCTTGACAGGCAATGCTGCGGCAAATCAAGGAGGACATCCAGGAGCAACTCCAGCATCCAACCCGCCAGTCAACCCACCTTTGAACCCAGTCAACCCTCCCCCGAATGCCCAACTCAATCCGCACGTGAATCCAGCAACACCGGTTGGCAACCAATCTCAACCTTCTCGTCAAAATGTCGTCCAACCTGTCGCCCAGCCTGTCGCCCTGCCAGCCAATCAACCTGGTGGGCAACAGTCTGGTCAACAACCAGCCCAGCTGACTGTTTCCCCATCTCAAACGGCCGGTGCTCCAGCGTCGGGGTCAGGTCACCCTCTGACGACAGGCTCAACGCCGGCGCCGAGTTCCGCAACGGGCGCCACCGCAAGCACAGCAGCAGGAAGCCCACAGACCACCGCTGCAACAGCTGCCCCCGGCCCTCCTGCAGGGGACTCCGGAGGCGACTCGTCCACCACTCCGTCTGTTGGTTCAGGCTCTCAGGCCCCTTTGCCTGCTTCAGCCACAGCCTCTCCATCTGCATCCACCTCCACCACGGCCCCAGCAATCAACAAGCAAATTGCCAAGCTTCATAAGCCAGAGAACAGCTCGCCTCTTGCACAACAAGCCGCTACGAACAATGCGAGAAGCGTTGCGGCAGCGGCAGCTGGTGCGGGGGCAACACCGACGCAAACACCGACGCCTGGAAGTGCTTCCGCCAGTGCTCCTGAAAATACTCCCAGTGCTTCATCAAGCCATGTTTCTACTTCTGGCTCCGCTCAAGCTGCTGCCAGCACGCGCACTCCCGCTCCCTCACCGGCTGCGGCTGCGGCTTCTGCCTCCGCTTCTACCTACGTATATCATCTCGACGATGACGCCAATGAGAGAAACCGCAGAGTAATTCACTCCCGGAGGTTATTTATTGCAGAAATGAAGAAAGACAAGCAGTGGAAGGAGTTTGAGCGCAGCGCCATCCAGGACATGGACGACCTCTGGGACGAGACGCTCAAAATCGCCAGGTCCGAGAAAGCCGGCCTCGAGAAGGGCGAGATCGATGAACTCCTGAACAAGCGCGCAGCACATGCCCAGTACCGCGAGGCGAACATTCACGCCGCCAAATGGCGGGCCCACCGGTACTTTCTGGCCGAGGGCATCGAGCAGCCCGAGTACCAGTCGGGCCACGAGCCGCAGGGGGTCGACCCCGACGCCGCCAGCCGCGGCGACGACTACCACACCATCGAGCTGCCGTCGGCAGGCCCTGCATTCGATCCGCCCCGCAAGCCCCTTCCCGCGTTTCTGGCGGAGCTGCGCCAGGACATGCTGACGCCGATGCGGCGGCCGACCATGGCGCCGCGCGGGCTGCGCAACCCGAGCAACCTCTGCTACCGCAACGCTGTGGTGACGGCGCTGCTCAACACGCCACGGTTCCTGTCGTTTCTGTACGTGCACGGCCGCAACATCCGGACGTACATGCAGTGCCCCGACGTCAACCACCACCTGCTGACGCGGCTGTACCACCTGGCCGTTGCCTACTGGGAGCGCGATGGCGTGCATCCCATGTCGGACGATTTGGGCGCCGACAACGGGCCCGGCCTGAACCCGAGCTCCAGCTCGCGCTCGCACCCGCCCGTGGCCGGCGACAAGCGGCGTCACGACGGCAGTGCAGCGAGCGGCAGCGACTCGTACGAGAAGATGCTGACGCTGTTCTGGCGCGCGTGCAAGTACGACCTCACCGGCAAGCCCTGGGCGAGCACGCTCAACGTGGCCGACGGCGAGCGGCGCCGGCCGGACGGGATGGGGACGCCTGGCCAGCACGACGACACCTTTGTCACGCTGAGCTGGCGCGACCTGTGCCAGCAGCAGGCGGACCGGTTTGCGGCTGACGTTTTGGACAACATGGCCAGCGTGGGCGCCGTGGACCTGACCAGCCAGCAGCAGGACGCCGCCGAGTTTCTGGGGTGGCTCGTCGAGACGGCCGCCACGCAGCTGTACAGCGCGCCGCGGCGGTACAGCGCCAGCCGCGCCAGCGAGTACTACGACTGCATGTTCCGCACGTACATCACCGACCGGTTCCTCTGCACCATGTGCAAGCGCCCCGTGCGTCTGCGCGGCGAGCGCATCGAGAGGACGCCCAGCATCGTCCTCCCAGTGGCTGAGGCGGGAGGTTCACCTGCAGCGGCGGCGGCGGCTGCACCAGGCAGCAGCAGCAAGCCGAAACGCCTCGACGGCCGTGACGGCTTGATGAAACTGCTGCACAAGTTTTTCAACGAGGACGTCGAAGGCCAGACGTGCAGCCGCTGCGGCCAGCAGCCGCGGACCCTGCGGCGGATGCGCCGCATGCAGACCGCGCCCGAGGTGCTCAACATCCACCTGGCGCGCACGGGGTACGACCGCACGCAGCAGCGGCCCTTCAAGACCAGCGACATTGTCGACGCGCCCGAGTTTCTCGACGTCTCGCGCTACCTCGAGACGCACATCTTTGCCCCCGGCACGCGCATCCTGTACCGCCTCGCCGCCGTCGTCAGCCACGCCGGCGACAGCGCTCAGTCGGGCCACTATGTCAGCTACGTGCGCGACGACCGCCTCGCGGCTTTGACGTCCACATCCAGTCGACCGGCCCGCGCACCCATGTACAATGCAGACGAGGTCGAGCGTCTCGTGCGCGAGTCGGCCGAGCGCAAGACGATCATCGCCAACGCAAGCCATCAGCTGTCCGAGACCATCCGCGTCGAAAATATGAGCCGCCGGGACGTGCGACTACCACCCACCGCGGCTGCCCGCCGCCGTGAGCAAAACAGCGCGCGCTACATGGCCATTGAGCGCGCCGACAGCGGCTGGGCGCGCATCAACGACGACCGCCTCGTCCCCGGCATCCCCTACACGCGCATTGTCAACACCTCGCGCGACCCCGCGTACCACCCCAACAACGGCAACGGTGACTGGTACGACCCCGTGCTGCTCGTCTACGAGAAGTGGGTTGAAACGTTTGTCGTCGACAAGCCGACCGGCGAACGCACATACCAGCTGCCGTTGAATGTGCCGGGGCAGCATACCCTGTTCATGGGCCACACCCGCGGCAACGCCCCCGACCCGCATCCCCGGCCGGTGGATCGGGAGGTCGACGAGCAGCTGTGGCGACAAAATGCCAGCAAGGATGTGCGCATTCCCGACCACGGTCCGCCGCGCCGCGTCGCGTGGCTTCCCAGAGGCATCTTCAGGGACGAAGAAGCAGGTGATATCCTGTATGTGGACCGGGACGAAGACGCCAGCGGCAACAGCGGCAAAGGCGATGCCGCGGGTCGGCCAATCACCATGGATGATGGGGATTCTCACGACGATGGGCAAGCCACTGCGGCAACGTCGGCATCGGCAGCAGGGCAAACGGGCACGGGTGACTCTTCGTCATCGGCGGCAGCTGCTGTGACGGGCGGCGGTTCGACATCTTCGGCAACACCTACGGGTGACGGTGGTGAAAACGGAGTTGCGTCTGTGGCAGCGCCTGTGCCGGGTGACGGTTCTGGGTCCACTGCAGCAGCACTCTCAGCACCCGCAGGAGCACCACGAGCACCACGAGCACCTTCAACAGCACCAGTAGCACCACCAGTAGCACCAGCCTCTGGCGATGACGGTGGCAGTGGAGGTGGTGATGGTGGTGATGGTGATGGTGAAACTGGTAATGGCTCGGCCGGTACAGGAGCCACCGGCGCTACAGGTGGCGGTGACTCTGGAGATAGTGGAAACATTCCACTGCCCGGAGGCTCAGTTCAGGTCTCTTCCTCGTCGGGACAAAAAGCGGCACGGGGACCGCCGCCGGCAAAGAGACGCCGCTTGGGTGATGTGTTCTGGGGTTTCTTTGGTCAGTAAAGGGTTTGCAAAGCTGTGGAAGTTATTTTGTCTTTTTTTTTTTTTTTCATTCGTTTGTCGTGGAACAGTTTTTTTTCTTTTTTTTTTTTCGTTTTGTAGGTTGAGAATGTAATCACGCGT
>LVYW01000005.1:453069-493304 GCA_001630435.1 Sporothrix globosa
CAAGAAAACCTTCCTTCAAGCTTATGCCACCGCCCGAGACGAAGCAATAACAGTCAGAAATATTCGCAGTGGGTGGCTTACAAGTGGCCTATGGCCAATAAATGTTTCCAGGCCGTTGATGAATAGTCTAGTGGTCGGGGAAAGCGAATTACCGCCATCTACACCAAATAGTGTTCCCCAGGCTGGATCCACTAGATCTACCGCTCGAAATACGAAGACTTCTCGAGACGAGGGCGTGGTGTGGACGACTCCTAGAAAGTCTATTGATCTCACACAACAATTGAGGCAATTTCAACGGCAAGAAGGCGACTCCACTACATCGCGAGTTCTTTTCACAAAAATACGAAAAGGCTACGATGAAAAAGTCATCGAAACGACACTTCAGAAGCGAAAAATCAACGCCCTAGAGGCAACGATTGAAGCCTTACGGCCTCACAAAAAAAAAGCAGTCCAAACGGACCCAAACACCAAGTTCGCGACCATTTACGAGGTCCAGAAGGCGCAAATTGCTGCAGGCACAGACGTCGTGCTACTAACAGAAAGAGCATGAAAAGGAGTATTCACAAATGTTTTTTGTATTTTACTAGCTATTTTATTCGTTTCGTAAAATTCAATTGAAGTTGATGCTTTTTTCGTGTTTTTGGTGATGTTTCTGGCAAATAGGTGGGCTGAAAGGGGTGGTGGGCTGAAATAGGAGTGGGTCACTTACAGTGTGGCTCGTGAGTCCAGCGACACGGTTTCCTTTCGAGTTCAACCTGGCCGCTCACGAACTTGCCGTCGCCATATGGTAAGACTGGGTAGCGTTTGGAGGCTTTTACGCAGCTTTTGCCCGCCCCACAAGGTGCCCACGTTATTTCTTTCCTCGCATCCTTTTGGGTCGGTGTGATCTCTGTCGTGATATCGCAAGGTTTCATCGGACACTGCCTAACGTCCATCTACCCCCAGCAAGCGCATGCCGCCAATGTGGTAGCCAATCACGGCCCAAACAGCAAAGCGTGGCCTGCGAGAACAACACGGAAACAAACAATTGTCGACTGACGGCCAGGTGATGGTCGTCTTGGTGTCTCTCGTCAGCGTGTTTCTCGTTTCGGGCTGGTTCACAGTAGCAGATCTGTGTCTTTCGGTTTTGAGACGCTCGTTCCCTCTTTCTAGAGAGCGGGCGCGAGGTGACGGCCAAGATAACACGCTTGCCGGAGCTGTCCAGAAATTTCTATTACGGTGTCGGACAAATCCTAGTGTCACATCTGCTTGCCCTCTGTGATGTGCCAAACACGGCTCGCTTGGACGTCTTTGTTGATCGCGTTTGTCTCTTGTCACGGTCTGACGAATTTTAGATCAAAACCCTCGGACTTTTGTCGTTTGCAGTTGCACTGCTGCTGTAAATGTCATGTTTAAAGCGGACTTTTGTTGAATTGGCTGGCGAACACTAGAGAAATTATGGGCTTAGTGAACAGGCCCCTGCAGACTGTGAAGCGCATTTAGCATGGAGGACGCTGGAGACCCAAATGCAACAGGGGTTTGCAAATAGCCTGGTCAGTTCCTTCTGTGGAAAATAGCACAGGAGTCGTCAGTCCACCAATGGGAACTGTATTGCTCCGTAGGTAAGAAGTCGAGTGCAGACTGCCTCATACAAAGATGGCGGACTGGTAAAAGCTCCGTGCCAGCAACACACGTAGGGGGCGGCGTGTCAGCTCGTTCGCCCGACTGGCGCGGATTCTTGGTTTTCGCGGTGATATTGGCTCCTGTGCGACGAGGCCATGTCGCGTGTGCAACCCACCGACTGTACTTGGACTCGTCTGCGGCACTGTGAGGTGTTGTTTACTGTCCCTTGCCGGGTGCTCGTTCGTCGGGCTGTCATCCGATGTCTTTGTTTTCGTCTGGCCCCTGTTCTGAATGATGCTGGCGCTGGGGACAGGTTAAAGCGACATGCCAGAGCCTCTGTTATTCGTGTCGACACTGATTTGAGCTTTGGGGGGGCGTGATGAAGTGCGAAAACGTAAAACGCCACCGGAAATATCACAAGATGCTGAAAGCAGGGACTGCGGGACGCTCTTAAGATGGAATTGTCCCAAAAGGGAAAGTCAGAAACCACGGGAAGGAACAACGCCGCACGCTGGCATTGTGCATATGAGTGCACTTTACTTGGATTGACAGCTGTTTCCCTTTTCATTCAATGGCCTCTTCTATACCCCCAAACGTTCCACAAGGTGGCTCGAACTGGGCGTCAATTTTTCCGACGGCTGCTGACGGTCGTTCGCACCTGCCGTGCAATTTAGATTGCTAGCAGCCAAGGAAGGAGAGAGGGTATCGACAGGGCAGGAGAGACACGATGCTCCTTCCCTTTCTGACAGGCGGGCCAGGGAAAAGACAACGGAAAGACAGCAATTTATGTATACGGGGAAGGGGCAATGGCCGTGGTAAACGAATCTTGAAGGAAGTCGCGTTTGGCGGGCGCGCGACGTCAACTCGACTCAAAAATCGAGAGACATCAAAACCTTGCATTCTTCCTCTCAACCACAGTTACCCCAATGCACGACGGCAACAACAGGTAACACTGCTTCCACGCCGCGGCATCAAGACTGTCCTGAACACCTACGGAAACGCCTACATGACCGGAACACATCTTTGAAATGAGCTTCAGCCCTGCGGGTTGCTTGCGTACACCCATCAACCCGGGGAAGCTCCCACAGCAGGAGCAAACGGCCAAAGCACAGCGAGAACGAAACTCCGCGACAAACGGCCAAGCAGGGCATATGTGCACTGACAGGGGCGCTCTGGAAAGCAGCACAAAAGACGGCTACCCGACATCCCAGTTCCGCATACATGCAGGAATCCGACAACACGACGCCCGACACTGCGTCCAACCGTGACCGACAGACAAATACAGGAACTAATTCGGAACGGCGTGTTGCGCTGCCGACTTGTCTGGCTCGACAACATCAAAGGATTCGATAAAAAGGCCACAATGCGAACCACTACGACTGACAATTCTCAGTGGTTGGCAGGTATCAAAAACGTGCACTGCCATCCGCAAGCAAGAGGCTTGAGGCCGGGGTCAAATGTTACAGTGCGTTGTGAGCACTAAACCCACGACGTGTTAATGACCTCTTTGGCTTCTACATTTCTCCACCAAGAAAGGACAAGGACAAGGGAGACGGAGTAGTACGAACGAACAGCAAACGAACCCGAAATTGGATGGGAATGACCCATTACATTGTTCTTTTGTCCTTTGAGGCTGCAGGATTGACTTGCTAGTGCCAGTACCATTTGATTTTCGTTTTTTTTTTTTTTTTTTTTAAAAAAAAACACCTCCGTGGCCTCAACTTGACGGAAGTCGGCATACGACTGAGCAACAGCACATACGATCACACGGACCACAGACACAGCTGTCCTAAATCGACGAACGAAAATAGCAGCCTGCCTTCCGGGATCTAACACGAGAACAACAGTTGTCTTCAGCCTCTTTTGCTTTTTCATTCATCTCCCGGTCCTGTTCACCCGGTCTTCGGCCGCCCTTCCACAGCTCTTGCCAAGAACAGCATTGTGCGGGTTAAGCAGCGGCGTCCATACTCTTGGGATTGCGAGGCGTTGGTGGCGTTGTTGAAGCCGTCCTCTCAAGCCTACGCCCAATACATCTTCTCCGCCCAAACTCGTTGATATGGCATAGTGGCTACTCTTTTTTCCTTTTATATTATTTATTTCCTTCCTTCACCTCCACTTCTTCCCATACACGACACTATTTTTCTCGAAATACAGCAGACGACATGGCTTCCCTGCGGTCATGGTACCCTGCATAGACCTCCCGAGAAAAGTCAAGAAAAGGAAAGGTACCGAACTCGTTCTAACAAACGGAGCATTACTCAATCATTCCCAACAAAAGACATTCTTCACCTGAATCTCCCATTTTCGTGCGTGTAAGATTACTCGCTGCCTCAACTCCCCTGTTCTCGTCCCTTCCACGCACCTTGCCTCTTGATTTACTTTATTTACCACTTGTCCCCGCCATCCGTTCGTATGCATCAATCCCCAGCTGCCATTGTGATATGATACCTATGCCGGCCGCGCCTTGACAAATACTTTGCATAGTTTTGCCCTCCGTATTTTCCAGCAAGTGTCGATGGCCGTATCTGTTTTGGCTAGTATCTAGCAATTGGCTCGACGGAGAGGACAGGAACAATGAAGGCCGTGGCCATCCTTACAGCGACACTGTCGATCCTGGTTCCGCTCACCAGCGGACTGGGATCAACAGACACCATCACATGGGGTGGTGACAACTCACGAACGGGTTATCAAACAAGTCACAACATGGACCCAGCCATTGTCGGCAGCAATGACTTTGCACAGATCTTCAAGACGGCCCTCCCAGGACAATACAACGGCGCATCAGAGCAGATCTTCTCACAGCCCCTTGTTTACACACCATCTGGCGACACGAAGCAGTATGTGTACTTTGCGACTACGCAGAACAACGTCTACAAACTGGATGCAAAGACGGGCAAGATCCTCCTGTCCCGCAACCTAGCCATTCCATTTCTGACAGCCGACCTCAATGGCTGTGTCGACATCAACCCCCTCATCGGTATCACGTCGACGGGGGTCATCGACCCGGACACTGACACGGTGTACTACATGTCGAAGACGTATGCTGACCAAAACGGAGGAACCGGCGCCCAGGGAAAGCCCAACGGCCGCTACTACCTGCACGCTCTCAACGCCAACGACCTAACAGAGCGTCCCAACTTCCCGGTGGACCTCGAGGGCATTGTCGCACGCAACAACCCGATTCGCAGCTTCAATGGCGGCATCCACCACCAGCGGCCTGCCCTGCTCCACTCTGGCCAGTACATTTACGCTGGGTTTGCGTCTCACTGCGTGCAGTACAACTTTACGGGCTGGCTCATGGGCTTCGATAAGACGACCGGCGCCGTCGTTGAGCGGTACGCGACGGAGGGGGATGGTGTGCCCAACACCACGCCCGGCGGCGGGATCTGGATGTCTGGTGGTGGCCTTGCCTCGGACGACCAGGGCTCGCTCTTCTTTGGCACGGGAAACGGTTTCGCCTCGCAGCTCAGCACGATTCCTGTGGCGGGCCGCAACCCGCCCACCTCGCTCGAGGAGGCCGCCGTGCACATGACACTCAACGATGACGGATCCGTGACGCTTGTCGACTTTTTTATGCCCCAGGAAAAGCAAGCCTTGGACGGCGCCGACAAGGACCTGGGCACCTCGCCTCTGGAGCTTCTGCCAAGCGAGTTCTCCTGTGGCGCGATCACGCACATTGGTGTCATCACGGGCAAGAGCGGCAAGACCTACTTCCTCAACCTCGACGACCTGGGCGGCTACCGCACGGGCACCAACAACGGCGACCGCGTCATTCAGGTGTACCAGAACGAGAACTCGGTCTATGCCGGCGCCGGTGTCTACCCGCTGCAGGGCGGGGGCGGCTACATTTACATCAATGTGATCAAGTACCCCACGCACGTCTTCAAGTTCTCGTGCGTCAACGGCGTGCCGTCGTTCATCAAGGTGGCGGACAGCCCCGAGTCCAACGCCTACACTCTCGGTGTGAGCCACGGCACAGTCACATCGCTCAACGGCGAAGAGGGCACGGGTCTGCTGTGGACAACCGATGTCCAGGGGAACAACCTGCGCATTTACAACGCCATTCCCCAGAACGGCTACCTGACTGAGATACGCAACTTCTCGGTGCCTGGCACCACCAAGTTCACGCGCGCCGTCTTTGGCGATGGCCGCATGTACATGGGCACCACGCAGGGCTACGTCTATGGTTTTGGCGCGCCCACGACGCCGCCACTAAACTGCACAACGCCAGTCAACTTTGGCACGCTGGACATTGCCCACACGGCCGCCACTGCCCAGGTCACTTGCACGGCCGTCATTGCCACGACCGTAAAGTCGCTGACGCTTGACGACCCCGACTTTAACATTACATCGACCACCACATTCCCCGCCACCCTTGGCAAGGGAAGCACATTCAATTTTATGGCCTCGTTCAAGCCGACCACGGTGGGCCTGTTGACCGGCACCGTGTCGGTTGCCACCAAAAACGGCGTCACTGGCTACTCCTCGACTACGTCTGTTCTGCTCCAGGGGACTGGCCGCAGTGCTGGCGCGCTGTTCTCGGTTTCGCCGCCTATCTTGACATTCACCAACGTCGTCATCGGTGCCACGCCCGGTGGCGTCCAGGAGCCAGTCATCTTCAGCAATCTTGGCAACTCGACCCTCACCATCACGGACATCCTCTTCTCCGAAACGAGCGCCACGGGCCCTTGGGTGGAGGGTTCTGCCACTGGAAACGGCACGCGGATTGGTGACTTTACCTTCTCTGGTCTCCCTTCGACGATTGCAGCGAACGGCGGCCAGAATATTGAGGTCATGTTTGATCCCACCGTCGGCGGCAACTTTACGCTGTTCGTGCAAGTTGTGACCAACGGCGGCAACCAGACGCTCAAGATCGACGCCAACGCCGGTCCTGGTGCCACCTGTCTGCTCGAATTCCAGACCGCCGACGGTCTTGGCTGGGTCACGTACGAGAAGAATGTGAACTTCACCTTCGGCAACGTCACCGAGAACACGTCACGGTCGCTGCTCCTGCGCGTCACCAACAACGGTACCGCCGACGCCGTGCCCTTGTCCCTCACCGTGTCCAAACCACCCTTTGGCGTGGCTGGCATCATTGGCGCTGCCAACCAGATCGACCTCGCCGAGGGCACCATCTTAAATGCCGGCGAAAGCGCCACGGCCAGCCTCTACTGCGCCGTGCCCAAGGAGCAGTGGAACACGGACACATACTACGGCGCCGCCAACTGGACCATGAACACCAACGACCCCACCTGGGACAAGCAGTACATCCAGTTCGCGTGCGAGGCCGTCGCCGAGCAGTCCCCGCCTCTGCAAGACGACGGCCAGGGCGTCTATCGTTATGTCGGCTGCTTCAAGGAGAACAACCCGGGTCGCCAGCTACAGAAACAACTCTACAGCAGCACCAACAACACGGCAGCCATGTGCATCGCCGCCTGCGCGATCGGCAGCTACACCTACTGCGGCACCCAGTACAACAGCGAGTGCTGGGCCGGCAACACCATCCCCGTCCAGCAGGTGTCAGAGAACGACTGCAACTACCCGTGCTCGGGCAGCCTGGACCAGATCTGTGGCGGCAATGGCGTGGGCACGGACGCCGGCGGTGCCTACATTTCCCTGTATGCCATCGACGGGGCCAGCAACTCGAGCGATCCGACCCCTCCACCCGGTGGGCCTGTTGTCAACCCGGGCGACCACGGCTACGTGAGCGTCGGCTGCTACCACGAGCCGTCCTCGGGCCGCGCGCTCACCAACCAGTTGTCCGTCTCGAACCAGACCGTCGACACGTGTCTTGCGCTTGCGGCCACCGGTGACTACACGTACGCCGGTCTCGAGTACGGCGGCGAGTGCTGGGTCGGCAACGCGCTGAACAGTGGCGCGTCAGAGGTCAACCTGACGACGTGCTCCATGACGTGCAACAACAACGGCTCCGAGTACTGTGGCGGCTCGCTCCTGCTCAACATCTATAAGCTCAATGGTACGGCTGTGCTACCATCGTCATCGTCGTCTACGACTGCTACTGGCAGTACAAGCTCCACGACGCCGTCACCCACACCTACGGGAGGGCCCGTTGTCAACCCGGGCATTGACGGTTACCATTACATTGGCTGCTGGCACGAACCATCCACCGGCCGTGCCTTTAGCAACCAGCTGACCGTCGCGAACAAAAGCATCGACACATGTCTTGCTCTGGCCGCCAATGGTGGCTACATCTTTGCCGGTCTCGAGTATGGAGGCGAGGTAAGATTTATGGTTATGTTCTGCAAACCTGTTTCTCTTAGGACGTGCTAACACATATTAGTGCTGGGTTGGCAACACAGTCAATCCTGCTGCTTTTCAAGTCGCTGGTACTGCCTGCACAATGACTTGTAATGGTAAGTTGGTTCCGGTCCGCCCCCGTGCTTGCAGATTCTGACCAGACCCCCCCTCCAGACAACAAGACGGAACTGTGCGGCGGAAGCCTCCTCCTCAATGTCTACCAGCGCAACACTTCGTCGGCCGTGACTTCGGCCATGTCGTCGTCCCTGAGTGCCAACGTCACGTCGTCACTCTCGAACCCGGTATCCTCGGCCATGGCCTTGACCTCGTCCTTGACCTCGTCCTTGACCTCGAGCACCACCACGGCCGGCCCTGCCGCCAAACCAACCGTCGGCAACTGGGTCTACCAGGGCTGCTACACCGAAGGTTCCGCCGGCCGGGCTCTCGCGGCCCTGTCGCAAACGAACAACGACATGTCCTCTGAGGAGTGCGCCAGCTTCTGTATCGACTACGCCTACTTTGGCGTCGAGTACGGCGACCAGTGCTACTGCGGCAACTTTTTGGCCCCCGGCAGCATCCCGACCGCGGAGACCGACTGCTCCACGCATTGTGCGGGCGACGCCGCGGAGCTCTGCGGCGCCGGCAACCGCTTGAACGTGTACCTGCAGACCGGCGCGCGCACGGGGCCGCCCGCGCCCAAGTCCCGTCTGGCCGCCTCTGGCTTTGTGTACCAGGGCTGCTACACCGAGGCCACCACGGGCCGCGCGCTGGGGTCGGCGTCCGTCGCGGCGGCAAATATGACCTACGAGGCCTGTGCGGCCTACTGTGTGGCGGGCACCGCCACCCGCTACGCCATGTTTGGCGTCGAGTACGGCACGCAGTGTTACTGCGGCGACGCGCTGGCCGCCGGCAGCGTCCCCAAGAACGAGAGCGCATGCACCATGGCCTGCGGCGGCGATGCCTTTGAGCTCTGCGGTGGGCCGAGTCTGTTGAATGTGTACAGCTACTCGCCGGCCGCCGTGTCGTCAAGCAGTACGCTGGGCTCGTCATCTTCACCAAGCTCCTCCTCGGTGGCGGCCCTGACCTCATCGTCTACCCCCGTACCATCTACATCAGCGCCGCCTTCCTTAATGTCGTCCTCCTCGAGCCAGACTTCTTCATCTTCCAGTGCGGCGTCTTCGTCCTCGACAGTCCCCAGTTCCGTGCGTTCAAACAGTGTGTCTTCTTCATCGTCTTCGTCGTCTTCGTCGTCTTCGTCGTCTTCATTTTCAGCCTCAAGTTCGTCTGTGGCCAAACCATTTGCCAGTGTCTCGTCCTCGGTTGTCGCCTCGATCGCATCAAGCATTGCTGACGCAGCAACGTCGCCATCCTCTGCCCTTTCTTCGGCTTCGTCTTCGGAAAGTTCGACGCCGGTCGTCGCCACGGGCAACGTCAATTTTACAATTCTCAACTGCTACCCGGAGCCGTCGTCGGGCCACTTGCTGTCAGACCTCGTCGTGCAGGACCGCACAACCATGTCGGTCGAGTTCTGTTTGGGGAAATGCTGGGACCACCAGTACGCAGGCCTCGAGAACGGCGACCAGTGCTGGTGCAGCGACACGTTCAGCCCGAGAAACAGCAGCGCCGTGAACGAGACTCTCTGCAATGTTGCGTGCCCAGGCAATACCACAGAGTACTGTGGTGCCGAGAAGAAGATGTTGGTGTACAATCTAACACGGATTGACTAGGTGGGTGCGTGGATGCTTCCAGCGTTGGCTTTTATCTTGACATGGTATTTATTGCTTAGTTTTGAATAATAGTTTGTTACTATTAATTTATTTATACACGATTTTATGCTGCCTCTTTGTGTTTTTGTTTTAACATCCATGTTTATGAGCGTCACAATTATTAAGATGTTCATTTTTTTCTTCTCGTCATTCTCCACGTTAAATTATTAGGGTATCTACAAATCTAGTTCTCAAACATTCATATGCTAACATCGGAAATCTCGGCAGAAACAGCTTACATCGGCACCGCCTTCACCTCCTCGTTCATCGTCTTGCCATTCGAATCGATGCCCGGCGGCGGGCTCTCAATGTCGCTGCCCGACTCCCGCACGCCCTCAATCTCGCCGCGCTTCCAGATGGTGTCCGTGAGCAGCGCCTTGGGCTCGGGGACGGCCCAGCTCAGGGCCGTGTAGAGCACAATGGACGTGACAAAGCCAAACAGCCAGTTGAAGTCGTAGAGCTGCAGGATGCCCTCGCTGACCTTGACCTTGGCGGGGCCGCTGATGCTCTCGGCGAGGCCGGGCAGGAGGGGCGACACGGGCACGATGAAGGCGACAAAGGCGCGCCAGTTGACGCCGAAGAAGAAGCGGTAGCGGCCGTGGGGATCGTAGAGGGCGGGGATGTCGATGTGGCGGCGCTTGACGAGCCAGAAATCGGAGGCGATGATGCCGGCCATGGGGCCGAGGAACACAGAGTAGCCGCCCATAAAGGCCAAAAAGGTCGAGGCCGAGCTGATAATCTTCCAGGGCACGAGGACCCAGCCGGCCACGACGCCGGCAATCATGCAGCCGCGCTTGATGTTAATGTAGCGGGGGAACAGGACGGTCATGTCGTTGGCGGCGGAAATGGAGTTGGCGGTGATGTTGGTGCCGACCTGGGCGATGTACCAGGCGAGGGCGGCAAAGAAGGCGGCGCAGCGGCCGCCGCTGCCCATGTCGAGCCAGAGGCTGATGATGTCGAGCGGGTTCCAGAGGTACTGGCCCGTAAACACCTTGGCGGCGGAGGTGGTGATGATGCCGAGCAGGCCGCAGACGGTGAAGACAATGGGCAAAAAAGGCAGCTGGACGTACTGGCCGTTGGCGCTCTTGGCGTAGCGCGTGAAGTCGGGGATGTTGACGGCGAGCGTGGCCCACGAGCCGGTGACGGCGGTCATGCAGCTGAGCCACAAGTAGGCGTAGTCGCTGCCGGACACCTCGGCCTTGAGCTTGAAGATGTCGCCGCCGCCGCCGGCCTTGTGGACGCACCAGCCCATGGTGGCAATGGCGGCGACGGGGGCGGCCAGCAGCTTGATCCAGAAGATGGGCTTGAGCTTGGTGGGGTGGATCAGCAGCAGGGGCATCTGGATGATCCAGAACAAGAAGTACGAGCACATGCCCATGGTGGTGATGCCCGCGTTCGCCGGCAGGTGGTTGGGGATGCGCGCGTACGAGGGCGCCAGCGCGGTCAGCATCACGGTCATGCACTGCGCGCCGTTGGCGCCCTGGATGCCGAGCCAGAACATGGCGAGCACGGACCGCGAGACGATGCAGAAGTAGCGGAAGTAGTAGCCAAACGACGACGTCGTGATGACGGAGAAGGGGATGTGCAGCTTGGAGCCGATGGCGCCGTTGAGAACAATGGGGACGGCGACGCTCAGGATGCCGACGACCATGCACGGAATGGCCTCGCGCCACGACAGGCCGACGGCCAGGATGCTGGACGCGGTTTCCCAGGTGCCCAGGTTGACGGTGTCGGTGGCCCAGTAGGCCATGATGCTCCAGATGCCCCAGGTCTGGTCGGACTCCGGCGTGGGGTCCATGTCGCGGTTGGTCCAGACGTCCGGCGGCGCAATGGCACTGTCCTCCTTGGGCAGCTCCCACGCGCTGAGCGACGTGAAGCGCGCCTTGATGGCGCTCGACGACGGTTTCTTCATTGTGGAGGGGACTGAGAAGAGGGAGAGAAAACAATGAAAGAACACACACAAAAAAAAAGGTGAAGACACACCACGAGGATGGCACAGTCGACAGGTCGACAGTGGAGATCCCAACGTGGCAGGACGGCCTCGCTTTATATCAGTCAACCCCGGGTTGCGTGGTCTCGCTGCTGATCCTCTAGGTTCATCCTTTGATACGGAAAGCATTGCTTCTTTATCTCATCTGGCGGCCATCTCGCGTCTGCCGGGATCCCTGGTACGAACTGATCCAAGCAAGTCTACATCGCACTTGGCTTATTTTTGCCTCGCTCTTCGTTGATTTGGCTGCAACGGATTGGAAAAGCTATGGCAGACCAACCAGAGACAGGCTGACACCGTATCTCTCCTCATGCACGTCGCACGTCGTACAACATCCGCAAAATAGCCCTGGCTTCTACTGCATACAGCAAGCAGACATGCAAGGTGGTTATGGGTATGGATGGGTGGAGACGTAGGCGAATCCGCCATCAAAGATGGCAAAGGTACGACGTTGCGCCTGACGGTGCCACAAAAAGGAACATGGCTTGAGGGCAAGAAAGGATGGGGTTGGTGATCGTCGAGTCGTGGTGGGCCATAGCGCGGCAGCCAAGGGGCGTACCGATAAGAAGCTTCGGTACGGAGTGTGGGTGTAAGATGGTATTGGGGCAGTTCTTTTGGGGATTCTTTGGTGTTTGGCGCCAGCTGGTGTCCTGGCTCTGGACCTGGGGCGGACCGACTGAGCAAACATGGACTGGTCGGGCCCGTCTTCACCAAAAGGCCCAACACTGTCCATTCTCGCTGACCTCATTGACAAAGCCTGTAATAATCGATTCTGTCGATTGTCGAGAGTTGAGGGACTTGTGCCCTGCAACAAGTGAGTGAACAGGCAGATCTCATGCCGTGTAAGTGCACGAGTTTGTCGTATGTGTGTCTGTATTGGTAACGATTGCTGTTCTGCGGAGAATTTTGGCCATTGGATAGCAAATTGCAGCCAATCTCATGCAATTCAATCTGTATTTCTTCCTCCCTGTATTTCTTTTTTTGTTTCTTCTCCCCATCTCCGCCCGCTGGTTCGTTTGCTTTCAAGGCCTGACTGCCTTTTTGGCTTGTTATGCTGGTGGGTCTGCTGGTCTTTTTTCTTTTCCCCGTATCTACATCATTATCTGAGCCAATCACAGCACCGGTTGTTATCAGCCTCAGGGGGGTGTTGTCAACAGACAATTGATGAATTGCGTCCTGTGGTTAGCCCAGGACTGGCGATTCCTTCTCCATCTCACTGGTTTGCTGTCGGCCGGTCCGGATTCTTGTTTCCAAGATATATCAGTACGACATTATTCAGCCAAACGGGCCAGGACTCGAAAAGACAGCGTCCGACTTGGCACGCCGCACGGCCTCCTAACAAAACTAATCGAGAGCCTGGCTAGATCAAGAATAACTGAGCTCGGGTTGGCATTGAGATTGGGGGCTATCGAGAGGGTTGATTGTGTTGAATTTGCGTTGGAACTGACTCTGTCCTTTGGCTGCCGTCAACGATCCTATCGTTTCTTCATCGTATCCGTGCCTTTCCTATTGGCCCAATAACAGGCTTGGCTACGCATTCTTGTCCTTTTCCATACGCAACATCTCCGATTGTTCACGCTTTCGCCATGCCGTCAACATTTTCACGCAGCATGAATGCGGCCTGTCGAACAGACTAATACGATGAACTCTCCTATGGGACAGTTCTATTCCTCTCAGTCTCACCACCCCCCTTTTTCAGTCTCCCATGAAGGCTATCCCTGTCAGTTACCTTCTTGACGCTTATCATCAGCTGGAACGGATAGCAAGCGAGACAGAGCTCGTCCTGCCAGCCACACGACCACGGACGGCTACCGTCTCATTATCGAGTCAAGACAGGCATGTCATGGTTAGCCATTCCACTGTCCACCACTCGATCATACCAAGTTAAATATTGTTTAACAATGCCGCGTATAAGACCATCTTTATCTTGGTCCCCAACGACCTATGCGATAACAAGATGCAGGCCGATATGCACGCACGCGGGATGACCCAAGACAGTGTTTTCGGCCGAGGTGGCGTCCCCGCCGTTGGAGGTACCTTAACAAACTATTAAGGAAGTTGTCAGCATCGTGGGGGATACCTTTTAATGCACGGGACATCCGTGAGAATCCCAGTACCTCTCCTGGTCCCCGACTTGGCTGCTGCCCCCCACTGTATATCTCTGCCTGCCGGCGAGCAACCGTCAACGAGCCGCCGTTCGCCAGTTATTCTAACACCTCTCGGCAATGCCGTTGTTTGCTCTGCATTTACGATGTACCCTGGGTCCGGCGCTGCTGGCGTGTTTGTATTTCCGTGGCTGCAAGAGCAGCCTTGCTCCTTTCGCTACGACGTGGCTCTGTGATAGCCCGTTGCTGCGACATGATGAACGAAATGTTTTGCCCGTGTTGGCCGTGCTGAGAATGTCGCCCACGGTTGTTTTTCAAAGATGGCTTCGTCCGCGTATGTTTTGCAAATTCAGTTATATGCCCTTTACCTTTGCGATAGTCGGTCGAATATAGTGAACTGTTTAAGTAGCCCTTTGTCGACCTTTCCCTTTATTTATACGAAAATAGGCACTGCACATTGGCAAATTTCCTTCGTGTCAGCTATATTTCCTCACACGACACACCTCTCAACTTATCCCGGTACGACGTATTCTCATTAGATGTCTGCTCTCCTTTGCCGAGCTTCCTTTTCCGGCTGGCAAGAGATAGCGCCAAATGGCCACAATGCGACACAGCTGCGGCTGCCTTGGACTCGACTTGGTCTGGCCCTGTCCCCACCTCCACACATCGCAATCCTACTAGTGACTATGGAGTAATAGGTCGTAGACGGGAAACATGGTAAGATACGCATCTCCCTCGTTCTCTGCTATCGTCCCATGCAAAGACAAGGTAGGTTGTATTTGGTGTGAGTTTAACAGGGACGAAACAGCATCTCCTCACTCAAAGCCCTCGCGGTCCTGGCCAAGGGTACGACCCTTCCGGTGACAATCGGACAGATTAGCATGCCTTACCAAACGGGGCGAAACTCGACAAATTAAGATAGATTTCCTATTTTGGCAATGTGAAGTCGCACTTGCATCCATACACGAGGGCCACTATAAGACGCACAATTGTTCGAATCGTCCCCAGAATGACCTACTACCAGGAGAGCAGCAATATTAGACCCGACAAGGTAAGATATCATAAAGTATCAAGCTCTGCCGGTCTCGTGTGTTTCGCGTACATGTCCTAACCACCAAATCTCGTCGCCATCTAGGAAGAGTATGCGCAATGTCGAACGTCGACGCACATGGTACTCTGAAACAAAACGTGGACGTACCATGCCAAGCAGCGCGTTGCCATGCTTTGATCGGCGGCTGTCCCGGGTCCATGGTATCAAAGGGCATGAGCGATAAACAATATTCCCCTTTTTAATAAGCCAAGGCTAAGGCAGCCGACATTAGGAATAGGGTGGTGTGAGGCCTTATCGGTGAGGAACCATAGGAATAACAGAGGTGAAGAACGAAAAAGAAGAATGAAGGCAAACAAACCAAAAAAATAATAATAATAAAAATAGAAATATTAAAATAAATCGAAACACGATACAAGAATAAATCTCCGAACGTACATGCAGCCTTTCTAAGGAAAACTCTTTCCCAGGATCCATGGTTGCCGACTTCAGTTTACTGACCTGACATAGTTCGCGATAGTCAAGGATGTACATCGTACATATGCGATAGCTTGTCGGTCGGTTCCGATGCTATACTAACGAACTTCAGTCCTCCCCAGGTTTCCTGTTCGTTATCTCCCTGTCACGTTTTGTGGGGTATTCTGTCTCGGCTCAAATTGCCCTTCTAGAAAGATAAGAAAGGAGTACGACGTACTTAAAAGGAACTAACATAGGCACTGGATCTGTAGGCAATATCCATTGAGGCAGCCATATCTTGGGACCACGGGCTCAAAATCACTTGAAGCACCTTGCGTTATCTTCTATGTCGCTTGATACTGTCCCATCATGCAATCTGGTATATTAAACTTTTTTATCAAGAACTAAAATTAAGGGGCATTTGGGGTTAAGAGAAAAATAAAACAAATATTGGATATTGGATATCAAAGAGTTTGATTTTTGTAGGGTTTTTGTGAATGTCGCAATTCGTGTGTTGCAGTGAACTTGTCCTTGCCTCTTCATCGGAAACCGCTCATCGCCATCGTCCTCCCCACTCAAGACACACACAACATAGCCACAGCCACCTCATCTATGCATACGCCGCCGCGTCCTCCTTCTCAGACACCACGGCAGGACCGGGCTCGGTCGACTTGATGGGCGCCTCGCTCGGGCTGCCCTGGTGGAGAATCGCCGTGAGGCCAATCTCCCGGTTGATCTCCTCCATGCGCTCAAAGTCGGCCTGCGACGTGCCCTCGGAGCCGAAGATGATGTCCATCTCCTCGAGCGTCAGGCGCTTCGTCTCGGGCACAAAGAACCAGACGAAGGCGGCGCCCAAGTACGTCAGGAGGCCAAACAGGATGTAGGTGCCGTAGGTAATGCCCGTCAGCATGTCTGGCGTGACCTGGCCGACGATAAAGTTGTTCATCCAGTTGCTGGACGCGCCGAGCGACACGCCGTACGGGCGCGACGACAGCGGCCAGATCTCGGCGACGATGATCCAGGCGCAGGGGCCCCACGAGTAGCCAAAGTGGATGACAAACAGCCAGACCATGACGACGGCCGCCCAGCCGGCGCCGGCCTCGGTCTTCCAGCGGTTGTCGTCCTTGGCGACAATGACGGCAATAATGATGTGGCAGGTGGCCATGCCGATGGCACCGATGGTGAGCACCGGCTTACGGCCGATGCGGTCGATCCAGAGCACGCTGGGGATGGTGGCGATGAACATGACGATGCCGACGACACCTGTGGCCAGGAGAGACGTGGTGGTGCCGCTGAGGCCCAGCTGCTGGAAGATAGTGGGGGCATAGTACCTGGAAAGATGATGTTAGTTACGACGCTCAAAACGTCACGACGGGGTTCATCATGGGGGGGTTGACGGTGGTGCTTACAAGACCGCATTAATACCAGTCCACTGCTGGAAGAACATAGTGATGGTAGCAACAGCAACACGCTTGAGCATGCTCTTGGTCTTGAAGAGCGCGGCGACGGCCACAAACTCCAGCTTGAACGTGTTCCAGGCCGTCGGCTGCCGCAGATGGGGGAAGTGCTCGGCGACGGTGCGCTTTTCAAACTGCGACTGGGCCTTGATCTCGAGGAACTCGAGCTCCACCAGCTCGTGGTCGGCCGGCAGGCCGCGCAGGTTCGACAAGACCTTGCGCGCCTCGTCTTCGCGGCCGTGGTGCACGAGCCAACGGGGGCTGAAGGGCATGAAGAGCATGCCGACGAACAGCACGAGCGCGGGCGCCAGCTGCAGGCAAATCGGCACCAGCCATGCGGCGTCCGTCTGGTGGCCCAGCTCGGTGCCGCCAATGTGGTTCGTCCCGTAGTCGATCCAGAAGCTGATCATGATGCCAAAGGTAATGGCCAGCTGCTGCGTAGCCACCAGTGCGCCGCGCACCTCGGGCGGCGCCACCTCGGAGTTGTAGATGGGCACAATCATGGCCATGCTGCCGACGCCCATACCCGTAATGAACCGACCCGCCAGGATCGACTGGTAGCCGGCCTTGATGCCCGTGACCTGGATGACCACGCCGAGCATGAACACGGAACACGCCACCAGGATGCCGTACTTGCGCGACAGCGTCTCCGCCAGGAAGCCGGACAGCAGCGTGCCGACCCAGGCGCCCAGCTCGAGGATGGACGTCAGCCAGCCCTTTTTGGTCTGGTCCGCATTCGGGTCAAAGGGGTCGTATTCGCCCATGTCTATATATGTCGTCAGCCCTCTGCAGCACAGCAGACACGGAAGGATATGGTAATAATATAAGAGGGGACTGACGCTGCTGAAACGCGGGCATGGCTAGAACACCCGAGAACATGCCCTGGTTGTAACCGTACAGGACACCGCCAATGCAGGCAAATGCCGCAATCGCAAAGACGCGGAAGTTCTTGAGCAGCGCACGCGCACCACTCGCACCCATGAGGGCCTGCCGGCGCGTCAGGGCCGCATCGTAAAAGCCGGCAGAATCGCCGCCGCCGCCGCCGACCATCTTGAGGAAGGGGATATGAAACGAAGTTGGACGTGAGGTCGATGGGTATTGGTGATGTCAACAAGGTCCAAGAGCCAAGGCCGCAACACAGCTTGAGAAAAACAAAAGCTCCAAAAGAGAATTGGAAGAAATGGTTCCAGTCAGAGCAAAAGGCGAAAAGAGAGAGGCAAGAACGGAAGAAAGAAAAAAAATCAAGAGAGACAGCTTTGACAGCTTTATTATAAGTTGGGGAAAGGATGGGTCGAGCTCATTTGAGGGGAAGTGGGCGAGGTCCCGAACTCTGGGAGTCACTGGATGAACGGAAGCGAGGTGACTAGAGGACAAAGACGGCCAAAACGGTCGATGGGTGCGAATGGGAGGGTGTGATTACGGCTAAGAAGACGAACACAATAATAAAAAACTTAAATAATAATAAATAAATAAAAACGGGACGGGAGGACCAGAGAACGGCGATCCATGCACGCGGCCGGGATGTGGTGACCTTGGTTGATCTGTATACGCGGTACGCGACAAGGGGTGAAAGCTTCTTTTTTCATTAATTTTAAGGCGCCTGTTGTTTGGACTAGGCTACGGTTGATTTGTTTTTTAATGTCAACCACTCTCGATCAACGTGGCACGGGTGGGTGTCAATGGCCTAGCATCCTACCACATGGGGACGGTGTCGTTCCGGCGCATGCAGGTCCTGACGATGATCCCATGTAGCTCAATATGGGATGTAGATTGTCTTTGGGTCGCCGGCGAGGCATAAAGAGTGCAACAAGACGGGAGCGGTGCACAGGAAGAATATGCTGCTTCCTGCATTGTTGGTGCGTTGACAGGTTCGACATGCGTTGATACTCGCTTGTTCAGTAAACAGGGTCCGTTACAGATATCGGCGACGTGAGAACAAATGCCAACGGTGTAAGTACAAACACGAAAAGAAGTCGTTTGTGAGCACACACGTGAAATGGATCCACAGCGGACCGGAGAAGGCTGTAGTCTATGTTTGTAGAGGGGAACAAAACGACGAGACACTAGAGGGACCAGGATACGGGATAAATGGCGATCATTTGGAGTCAGTACGGAGAACGACTGTTCAGTATCACATACATTCAAAGGGCGTGCGGAGTACTTTGAGACCTGTCAATGTCATTAGGCACCTCATTTCGGTGCCCAGTTTGCCGGGTAAATTGCAGACAAGTTCGGACTGGGGACAAAAAAAAATCCAAAACGGCCAACACACCTTGACGTTGATGTCGAATTACGATTATCCGAAGACAAACTCCGTGGCGGTGGGGCTAGTGTTGCCCTTACTCTTGGTCTTCTTTTTATCTTCTTTGTGGGAAGGCCTTCTTGTCATTACCCGGACCTCAATGCAACGCCGTGTAGGTGAATGTTCCAATTGGAGAAACGAAAGACGGTCGTTACGAACGACAGGAGCATTAAACATGAGTCGTCGTTCCATGAAACCCAGCAGTCGGCATGCCAAGATGGAATGGCTGCCAAGAAAGGCTAAGGAACATAACGAAGGAGATTTTTTTGTCTTTGTGGCGTTTCGATTATTCCATTTTTGACTAGCCTTCCGGCCAACACGATCGATCTCGGACGAGCATTGATAAAAGAAGAAATAAAAAAAAAAGGAAAAACTGAAAGGTTCTGTTCCGTTCCGTTTCTTTGCTGTGAGTGTGGAGGTGAAAGATTATGCGACCAGACATGAAGCAAGACTGGTACGAGCAACAACGGGATGCGTTTGGTGGCTTGTCGGTGCGGCAATACGGCACAGCACACCGTCAAACTCAATACGGCGAGACTGTCGGAAAGAAGGAATGAAGACTGGGCAATCGCCTCCCGGTAAAAATCAACTTTCGGCGATTTAACGGTGGCTTCTGGAGAGGACTCTTGGAGTGTCCAATCATCAAACAGTTTCCTTCGGGTGATGTTGCCTCGTGGCGGTTTGGATGACGGCAGTCGTAAAGTGGGGGCTGGCTCACTTCAGGCTAAATGAAAGATGGAGAGTCGAGAATGGGGTAAATGGGGAGAGTGCTGGGGATGTATCGACATCGAGAACCGACGCTAAGAAGCTAAAAAGAACAAACATACGGAGAAGACTTTCCTCCATGGCGGCAAAAGTCAAAAGGGTGAGGAGAAGGCGGAGGACAAGTGGAGAGGATATCGGGCCTTCTCTGGGGTAGGCACCCGTTCTGTTCCTTTATCGCACTTTTCGTGTGTGCAGGGTTTGGAGGCACATGGTTTTCCACCGGCCGGGTCGCATTGCCGCGTCGTGAGAAAGTCCTTGGGGGCTAAGAAGTATCGAGAGTATGGAGCCTGGTATGTCATGGGAACATCCTGCTCACAAGTCAGGGCCCATTTGTAATGCCTTGGGAGTCAACAACACTCTTTAACGTGTCGGGATGGAGAAACGAACAGTGACACTCCGGGAATGAACACAGACACACACAAAAGAGGGTCCCTGGTAAACCTGCCAAGACACGGCCTGCAGAATTCGGCGGTTTTCCCCCAACTCCGTACATTTCTGTCCGTGCCCGTTTCGGACGATCCTTCATTTATTCTTCCCGTTTTCTTGTCCTTTCGGCAGACAGTATCCCATCAAATAAGGACAATCAATACCGTCATGCGTGATGCCCAAGAAGCTGGTCGAGAAACGGTGACAAAAGCCGATGTGCGAATTGCGCTTCCGTTTTTGAAGATAAAAACCGAGTGCGGGCTACCAGGCACCACATAAAAGGACGGGCCCTTCCAGCCTCGAGATCGCCAATCGACACATCTCGTTTCGTCGCTTCCACTGACGATTTTATGCTTCTCTGGCCGCCGCCATGATACAGCGGACTTATACCAGGTTAGGTTTGGGCGCATCGAGTGCCACAATCTACCAACCAAAATCGGAAAATTACAGGCACTTACATGCGTCAGCCGCGAACCGTCAGACGCTAAAATCCGATTTCTTCGACGCGTCGGTCATGAGGAGTTTGTTTACTCTGTCAGACTGAACAACGGAAGCACACGGTAATCGATTGTCGTTTATGAGACATCGTGGGATCTTTGAACAACTTGTGGCTCTTGGCTTGTCGTTCTCAAGAAGCTGCGGCCGCTAGGCCTGGCCCGCTCCTGCTTCCCGAGCGCTCTGCGACCCCTCGTTCGAGAAGACGAAAGTAGAAAGAGCGACCGCGATGCCATGTCTTTATGGCGGATTACGAGTGTCGCTGGAATCTTGCCACGCAATTCCAGTGTGCTTATGTCACAAAAGTGTTTGTGAACGGAATGTCACTAAACACAGCTACGAGCTGGCATGTAAATGTCCGCAGTTCGTTAAACAAGGTCTCGTATGGCCACGGCCAGGCCCAACCAATCGATCTGGTCAGTGCTTGTCATCCCTGAAACATAGGGGAAAATCTAGATGTATGCCGTACAGGAACGCTGTTGATGTGGTCTCGTGGGCTTCTGAAATTGTGCAGTACTTGGCATACCCGGCGCATGACCACGACACAACGAGCTCAATTGTGGTGGCTGAGTTCAAACGACAAGAATATCAGGAGAGGACGCAATCCTGACCTGAGACGGCGCGCGCTCGTTGAGAAAAGAGAGCGGGGAGAGGCAAGCGAGACGCCAGAGATGCGGGCGTCTAATTGACATCGCGATGTTGTGCAGGTGGTAAATGTTGACAGCGGTTCCGTGTTTCCATGTTGGCGGTACGCCAATTTCCTCGTGTTGTCCAAACTGTCCAATGATGGCCGCTCCACGTGATATGCCATAAATAGAAACAGCGCAAAACAACAAGCCGCTGAAGACGAGTGAACGCGGCTGGGTGAACAGCGCAAAGCCTCTTTTCACTTTGGCAAATATCGCAAATTAACCCAAAAAAAGTCAAGCAAATTGAGTCCAGTCTAGATACCATTGTTCAGTCCATGTTCCCCTCGAGTCTTGTCGTCTTCTCTTCAAAGTGTTGCCAAATAAAGCACAGTGGATGAGGGCTCAATCGTCTGTTTTTTGTCGCGTGCTTGCGCATCCTTGGCGTCGATACCGCTCGCTCAGATGCTTTTGTCGGGGTTAGCCGCTCGCCGCTACAGTGGGCGGCAGTAGGCATTAGAGAACCGCCGCTGGAGAGCCAGTGGATTTGTTTTGTTTCAAAGACCCCTGAACTATCGGCGCCACGCAACGCCATTTGCCAGCAATTGACATTGCATACAAACATCTTGATCTTTGGTTTTGCTTCTTTCCAAACATCGTAACACAGCATCTATCAGGCCTCATGCAGGCCACATCCTCGAGATCTGTTGGCGCCATTATTGCTTTCAACTTGACAATCGCCAGCCTTGGGATCTATTCTTGCAGCAATGCCAATAGACGAAGTCCAAGAGTCAAAGCACAGAGCTCTCTGATCATGTCTCCGGCGGCAATCTAAATTGGCGCGTCTCTTACCTGCAGGAACCAGGAACAGCCACGAACAAGTGTTCTTGGAACGTGGACGGCTCGTCTACCGCGTGTGTTTCCTTTGGATTCCCGATCTTTTCTATCTTTTGGTCATGTCTTTCCCCGGATAGCTTCTTTCCATGCTATTTTTGAACTTGCCAATTTATTTTCCCCTTTCTCTTGCCGCTGCCGGCTTCAAAGCATGCCCTGCGCGCCTCGCAGACCTTTCAGAGCTGTCTGTTAGATTGCTTTGACGTACAAGATCGCATGTCGTCAACTACACGATTTCAGAAACATAATTACCTGCAATATAGCAATGGTGCCGTATACACAAACAATATGGCAGTCCGATATTGCACTAGTTATTTTTAAATTTTGTTCCTGACATTGACCTCGTCAGCTTAACTACATTTCCTTTTTGGGAGGCTCGTCAACATACGGTACCTTTCCGTAGAGTGACGGACATGATGATCTTCAATACTGACATCCGTGGTCAAGAAAGCTCCCGATTTCTCCAGGATTGTAGCAGATTCTATTCTTTTCTTCTCCCTTTCTTGGCCTTACTGCAAATTCACGTACATCCCAACTTACACCTGCCTCCATCGTACATAAGACAGCTAGGCGCCCAATCTGGCGCCCATCCTCCTCCCCCTACCCCCGTCTCCTTTGCCTCTCTAACCACTCTTATGCTTTTCTTTCTTCTTCTTGCTTTTTTTTTTTTTGCACTCGATACCCAGCACACTCTCACACGTTCTTGCAAGTTTATCAGTTCTTTATTTTTGCTTCTACTGTACCGTCCCCAGGCCCACTTCACGGCCATCTCAAACAGCATCTAGCCGCCCAAGACAACACGTACACCACCGATAGACATACCAGACATACAGGCAGGACGTCTCTCCACGCTGTCCAGCCAATATCAGAGGCCCGTTGGCCTTCGACTCGTCTGTTTGGGTACACTATCTGGTTTCATCTTCTTCTTTCCATTCCTTCCTTCTTTTCCCCCCTATCTATCTCGCTGTTTCAGATCACTCTTCCACCCGCTGGGAATACCCTCATCTCCGCCGTGCATATCTGTGGAGATAAAAATAACAGAAAAAAATACACGCGCTGCTGCTACACAAAAATATCTCCTACACGTCCTGTAGACGCCTGGAAGGGACTGCAAAGTTTACAGCAGTCTTTCTTGTTCGTGAACGCAACATCATTCGATATTGTGGCAAGCCCGCTTTCCGTCTACGCTCTTTTGTGTGTCCCTGTCTCGTTTTATTTACTCCTCCAGACTGTCTCACACAGCCTTTCCTCGGCGGCTCCTGTCCTACCCGGCTGTCTGTCGTCGACTGTCAATCGATCGGCTGCTGCGTTTTGTTAGACGCCGCTGCCATCCTTGGCCCTACGCTCTATTTTTGGCTTATGCTTTTTGCCTTTTGTTCTCTAGCCGTTCTTTACCTTTGTGTCATTTTGTTCCACTCACACATACATCCCCTCCACTCGTCTCGTCGTTCATTTTGTTTTATAAGAAGGCCGGCCAGGCCTTGTCTATTTCTTCTTTTGGTTCTTCCTTCGTCAGTCCATTTCAAGATACCAAGATCAACCCTTTCTTTTCGTCTCTCTTTTTTTCTGTTTCTTTTTCTTCATTCTCTGTCTATGTGTCGTCGTCTACTTTTCGATTCTTCAGTCGTTTCTTTTCGTCGTTGTTCGTTTGATACGAACCGACATAGTTTTCTTTCACTGTCTTCTGCGTTCTACTTTGCAAATTTGCTCCATATACACAGTCAATTTTCGTATCATTACTCTCACTTACACACACCATAGTGATAATCACTAATTTCCTCTCGCTCACGACCACACACACACAATCCACTCACTTCATTCCACGCGTGTCTCTACAGCTTCCCTGTCTGTATCTATTTCATTCTCTACATTTCCAGTTTTGTCACTTCTACATTCTTTCCTTTCTTTTATACTCTCGTCACATCGACATGAGCAGACTCAGCCGCACCTCCAGTGCTAGCTCCGAGTCCTACACTGCCATTCCCTCTTCTCTCGAATCGCATCATCATCAAACAGGCATGCCCTCCTACTACCACCATGGCCGCATCGGGTCACTTTCTGGCCCAGGCGTGGCCTCCACCAATGGTGCCGTCGGCTACTACGACCAACTTCCCGAGGGCGTGTCGACCTCGACGGCCGGCACTCTCGGCAGCAACGCCATGGCTGCCGTTGCCTCCTACCAGCAGCAAGAGCCCTTTGCTGTCGGTCCTCCCTTGACACTCGGCGGCAACCTCCCTGGGACCGTTGTCACCAGTAACGGTCGCCGCATGTCGCGAAGTGGCGGCCGCTCGGCCTCCGCAAGCTTTTCTGTTCAGCCTACCGCCACGGGCGGCGGTGGCAGCGGCCGCGCCTCGTCCAGTGCCTGGACCCCGCAAGACGACGATGCCCTCCTCCAGGCGCGCGCCCGCGGCGAAAACTGGTCCCAGATCCAGATCCAGTTCCCCGGCAAGACGCCCAACGCCTGCCGCAAGCGCCACGAGCGCCTGATGGAGCGCCGCAACGCCACCAACGACTTTGACGCCCGCAAGATGGAGCAGCTGGCGCGCGAGTACATGCACTTGCGCCGCGAAATGTGGACGCCGCTGGCGCAGCGGACGGGTGAGAAGTGGACGACGGTGGAGCAAAAGTGCATGAATGCGGGGCTCAAGAACCTGCAGGGCGTGTCGCGGTCGTCCTCGCGGCGGCTGCGCATCGAGCAGGGATATGTCGGCGTGGGAGGCCTGCCTGCCTATGCCGGCGACGAGAACCTGCTGGGGACCAGCATGGTCGTCGGCAGCAACGGCCACGCGCACCTTGTGGCGGGGAGTGGCGTCGACGGTGTTGGCGGAGGTGGCGCTGGCGGTGGAGGAGGGGCCGGCAGTGGTGACGACTTGATCGACGGCCATGGTTCGCCGGGCGGCAGCACGGGCAGCAACGTCGGTGCCGGCAACCGGTCGGTGTCGGGCGGAAGCAACAGCAGCACGGTGTCCGTGCAGACGACGCACCACATGCAGGCCCCGTCGCGGCGGCACGCGCATTCACATTCCCACTCGCACTCGCACTCACACAGCTACTCCCACCTCCAGGTGCCTTCCGCGGCAGGCAGTCCCGGTGCGGTGGCCCCGCAGGAGGTCGGCTCGCCTAGTGCCGCCTATCCGGACTACTACACCACCGCCACCTCCACGGGCTTCTCTGCCGGCGCTGGTACAGTCCCATCCACCGGTAGCGGCGCGGCCATGGTCAGTCCCTACATGGGCCATCACCAGCATCATGGCCACCCAGGACAGCAGCAGGCCCACCACAGCCACCGCCTGTCGCCCGATATGGGTATTGACGCGCTGCTTCACCGGCGGTGATCAACACACTACAATTTCATTTGTCTGTTTTAATACGTTTCCATTTGTCTCGTCAATTTTGTGCATCTACGGTGTGGGCGGCTGGTTGCTTGAAATTTCAGTGCTTCCTTTCATTTGATTTCCGGGAATATTGTTTGTCGTTTTGGGTCTTTGGGTCTTGGCGGCCATTTTGGAGAGACGGCGTTTACATGCATTTAACAAGAGCAAAACAGGACAGGTGCTCTGGCGTTTACCACGATCTGGTTTGGTAGTCCCTAATTACATTGCTGCTTTTTTGTACAGTTATTTTAACGACGCAATTTACTTTTAGTATGCCTGCATCTGAATCAATTTGACAAGATCTTGAAACATCTGACAACGTGCACACCATTATTCAGTTATGATTTTAATTTGTTTATTTAGTCGTTTCCAGAGGATATTATTTCCGAAAAAATCTCACGACGTTACCAAAGTAACGGGCATAGTTACAACGTTGCTGGTTAAATCGACGCAGGACAATGAAAGTTAGACCAAGGATGTCCAATCTAGCACACGAAAAGAGCTCGCTTGGCCAGCGCGGAAAAGAGGGAAACACCTGAAGTGACTGCTGATATCATCTCAAGATCAATAGAAACAAAACAGCTAGGTTTAGAGATGATCGTACCTGTGTATACTAGATGGTCATCCTTTGTCGTTGTCATGTAAAGGGAGGAAGGAGTTAATTTTAGTAATTTATTGGTACTGTGTCATGGTGAAAAAGGTAAGAGTGAAGACTTTCGAACCACATCTCAGCATATCCCCTGAGAGGAATCCGCACCCACGTCATTGTATGAGTATCTGGCCGCGGCGAGGTTACGATTTGTGTTAGATGTGAGCTTGTTTTCCCTTCGAGAAAGTAGCCGAAATACAGCGCATCCACGTCCAACAAGCTGATCGGCTTGCCAACATGGTCCAGGCGGAATTCACCTAGGGCGACATGTGGACGGCTTTCGTCGAGGTACTCGAGCAGGAGACCGCCAATCATAAAGCGGCGCCCCAGGTAGATTTGCTGCTTGTATGATGGTGTGGCACGAACTGCGCCATCGAGGCAAACAGTGGAGGCAAAGTACATGCCCATGGACGAGAAGCTCGGGTCCTGGAGAATCCTGGTGGGCTGGACGGCGGGGTGCCACGCAGGATTAGCATCCTCAAAGACAAGTCGCTGGACGCCACGCGGCGAAGCGTTGTAGTGCACACGTGTTGGCTTGTCGGTCGGTAAACTGCAGACATGCCGGAAGCGTAGGTTCTGGAAGTGGTCGTGGCATTGCGGCAGGTCTGGCCCAAGGACCATATCACGGCCACGGTTGGTCCGAAAAAGGAGGCCCATGTGGTGGTCTTGGTGTCCTCGGCGGCCAAAGACCTCGGCGAGACGTTCCCCTGTCGCCAGCGGGAAGTAGATGAAGAGGCAGAATCCAAGGAACTCGGGGACGTCGTACTGGTCGTAATACGACAGGTCCTTCTCGTTACTGTAATGTGCACGCAGGCCCAGTAGATGACCAAACCAAAACGCAGAATAGCCAGCTACACCTGGAGCATTCAAAACAGTCGATTCCATGTGCCAGTCACCCCATTCTGTGTCTTTACAGCCGGAGGCCGCGTAGTCCACAAAATGCATGGCCGCTATCCTGGATGGCGTCACTGGGGCTCGCCAGACTACAGACTTGGGCGGTGGTTGGTATTGCCCGTCGCTGGGCATGCAGGGTTCACCGCCTATTGTAATATGCCGGATCTTTAAGCCCTATCGTGACCACCGCCTGTGTTAGCAAACTTAGGGTAGTCAGGGAGTAGCCAGGGAGTAGTTAAGGAGAGCAGTCCAAGGCAAGACACTGTACCGGGACGCGGCACTCACATCCGTAACCGCCCGCAGCACTTCTCCTTGCTGGATTGGTATCGTTCTCCACCACATGTTATCCCGTCCATCGGCCGTGTTCACGGACGCGGCGGTCAGCGCAGAAAGGTCGCGCTTTGATGTAGCAGCCACCAGCTGCCGGATGCCAAGGTAGTCTTCGAGCACGTAAAAAACCTTGTAATCTGACACCTTCATTCCTTCCACAAGTCGCGTAGCGACAAGGGCATCCTCGTGTCTAGGCTCATCCTCATCGGCCGGGGGCGTATTCGTCAGGCGCTCGATATACCGCACACCCTCGATGCACATGTAGTGCGCCCAAATGTCCCGTGTCATGTCCAGTTCCACGTTGCTGCTGTTCCGGTGCTCCCACAGCTCGATGATGTTGCACACGGCGCACATACGAACCAACTCGTCGTTCGCCACCATGTGCCAGACTTCGAGCGGAAGACAGGCGGACGGGAAGAGGCGGCGCAATTTGTCGCACAGAAAACGTCGTATCCGGTCCCGCCGACGGTGGTCGTCCAGGAACGACGGCTTGAAAGTGTAGACTACGGTGGCGGAGAAATCGTGAGCCCCCCATGCGGGCATCTCGGGGCCCCATAACCCAAGACACGTCTCGTGGTAAGCAGCTGCTGGTCGCTGGTCCTCGTCAGGTGCATCGCAGTCGTAACGGAAACAGATCTGGATGCCGGCGTCCTCGTCTGTCTGGCAACAATTTGTAAACAAGTAAGGGTATGGCTTTGAGCGGTGGCCACCAGCATCTGTATAGAAAACACGAAAACAAAAGTATAAAAGGGTGGAAAGCAATCGTTAGATACGTTTGCGATGTTGAAGAAGAGTTCATGAAGCTGCTGGACGAGGGAAAGGAGAAAAGAACGAACCGGTCACCACTATGTCGCCTTTCTCGAACGGGAATCGACACAGTCCACATCGCGCCCGGACAATGTAGCAGTCGAGCGCATCCTCTTCGCTTTCGCTATCTGGGTTGTCGGACATGATGTGCTTCGCCGTCTTGTGATATGTACCTCGGATGTTGGTTGTTGTCTGGAAGTCAACAGGCAAATGCGATGAGTGCGATAGTTGCTGGCTGGAAACGTGGGGGACCAGCGGTGCCTGACCATCCGTAGCGGGTGATAGCGGTTGGGCTACTGTAGGTCAGAAGGGCACAGGCACAATGGCGCACGGGACACAGCTGGCAGGAAGACCACACCGCGCGAAGTCTAACAAAACGGACCAAGTCACAGTACCGTGCTACGGTACCATTAAGCCTTGAGATGAATACATCGAAACCTCGCACTGGATGGTTATTTAAAGCTGGTCACAGATGAATTTGATTGGGCACAGGGCCATTGGCCCTCGAAAGCCAAAGACAAGGGAGATCATACAAAGGAATTGAATAGAATAAAATGAAGAAAGATGGAACAGATATCCAGCCAAGATGCTCCTTTTGATGCCTACCAACCACCCGCTATCGTACAATGCAAACAAACACCTGCCTATATGTGATGGTCCCTCTCCTATGCAATAATTATTGGTCTTCACGACGTTATCAATATGCCTCTGCTATTTGGATGTCGGCGAGGCAGCCACTGGCGCGACGGCCGGGACCGACCCTGTCTTGACCTCGTCCTCCCAGAGGTAGTCGTCGTCGTCGTCCAATTCGTCTTCGTCATCCAGTACGGGTTGTCCAAACACACTATGGTATACCCGCGTCCACATGCCCTTCTTTTGCAGCAGGGCCAGCACCATCAGCGCGGGCAGGTGCCACACGCTCGCCCAGAACAGCCGCCGCGCGGAGCCCTGGTGGCCCTCGAAGCGCCAGAACTGGTACGCCTCGCGGATCAACCACACGTTGACGGGCAGGCTCGTGACGGCGAAGCTCCACGACGTGACGTTGGCCAGGCACAGCCCGACGCAGATGGGCAAGAACGCGGCGGCGTACCGCAGGGCCACGCGCCCGTTGCGCGCCGGGTTCACCCACGCCAGCATCCGCAGGCCCGCCCGCTGGTACTCGTGCCGCACGGCCCACGACAGCGCCATAAAGTGCGGGAACTGCCACGCAAACAGCAGCGCGGCCATCAGCCAGCCGCCGGCGCTCGAGCCGTCGGGCGCAAACAGCAGCTCGCGGGTCGACGAGGTGGCGGCGGACTCGCCGGCGGCCGCGGCCCAGCCCATGAGCGGCGGGATGCCGCCGACGAGGGCGCCGACCCACGTGTTGAGGACACTCAGTCGCTTCATCGGGGTGTACACGCCGGCATAGAGCGCAATGTTGGCCACGCCCAGGAACGCCACGGTGGGGTTGACGCCCCACTGCAGGGCGGCCACGCCCGCCACACCGCAGCCCATGGCAAACAAGAGCGCGGCGCGGCGGCTGACGAGCATGCGCACGAGCGGGCGGTTGCGCGTGCGCGACATGCGCGCGTCCGTGTCGGGCTCGTACAGCATGTTGAGCGCGTTGGCGGAGGCCGAGCAGAGGGCGGTGCCCGTAGTCAGAAACAAGAGGGTCAGCGGCGAGAGGGAGGGCGTCGTCTCGAGCAGGCCGTTGGACAAGAAGGACGGCACCGGGTACAGTGCATACGGCGCCATGGCTGTCAGCACGACAAGCACAGTCAGTCGCGGCTTGGCGAGCGAGAGCAGCGACGACGCCAGGCGCCGTATCGATGTTGTGGGCTGGCGAGCGGCCATATCACTGAGAATGGCGGACGCGTTTTCGGGAAGGTCGGAAGACGAGGAGGGAGAGAAGTGGGAGGCGGAGGAGGTTTCTTCGGGGGAGACGGCCGAGGAGGGAACAGGCGAGGACGAAGAGGACGAAGTGGACGACGCAGCAGCAGCAGCAGCCAGTTTGGCTTGCCGTCGTGCGGCTTGGCGCCGGCGATGTGGAAGGGCCTCGGCGTTGGCGTGCGGGTTGTGGGGGGCGGGGGAGTTGGAAAGAGACGAACCGGGGCTGAGGCCGGCCACACGGTCCATGAGCGTATTGGACAGGAAGTAGCTCTTCTTCAGGTGCTCGTCTTCGAATGGCGTGGCGTTGTCACTGTTCGAAGATGCAGATCCGTCGCTCTGCCCACGTCCTCCGGCTGTTGCCGAGGCAGAGGGTACCCGTCGTGACGTCGAAAACGCATGGTGGCGGTACAGAGGTTGTAATAATAACTGCGGCGCATGTGTTGTCTGTGTTTGCGTCCGCGCCGACCACACCCGTCGGCATGTGCTTGTACTTGCTGCCGTCCGCAGTGTCAGATTTGACGCGGCAGCGCATCCGCCCTTGCGGAGCAGAGGCAATACAAGGCCTGGCGGCGGCATTGTTGACTACACGCCACGGCCGCGACGGCACATTTCTCTCGAGAGAAGAGGGGCAATGAAGCGACGGGTGGTGGTGCAGCTGGCAGTTGACGAGGATGTGTGGTCGTGAGATCAGGTTGTGGTATGATCGCGGTCGGCTTTTGCGTCGCTTTTTTTCCCACTGGCCATTGGCAAGCCCAACCACGAACCCCGCTCCGCCAATCAGATAAGTCCGCCCCCATGCGGCTGCCGGTGAAAGCTCCAGAGTGGGGCCATTAGATGCAATTGTGAGGTGTTATTG
Source organism: Sporothrix globosa (assembly GCA_001630435.1). Lineage (NCBI taxonomy): Eukaryota > Fungi > Ascomycota > Sordariomycetes > Ophiostomatales > Ophiostomataceae > Sporothrix > Sporothrix globosa. Next base: position 484,039 of record LVYW01000005.1, read on the forward strand.
GCTAACCGTCAGCAGAGTGAAGGCTGTGTCAATAGCCATGTTGTGGCGGGGAAAGCTGCGTGTAAAGCGGCACAAGGCCATAAAATGAGTATGTGTATGTCGTAGTGCAGTTAGCTTCCTGTTCAGCATCCTCAAGTCCAGCAGGCTGAAGGAAGGTGCGAATGTACAACTGCCCTTTTAAGCTAAGAAGAGCACAAGATTTTGTAAAAGTTCAGGGGCTTATATTTGTGCTTTTCTTCTTGTCCTTTTCCAATTTCCAGCTCCAATGACGTTGCTTTCTGTCATCATCGCGTTCAACGCACGGCGGCTTGTTTGTTTGCAAACTGCACCCTCAAACTGGGCTGGCTAACAGGATGGCGGAACGACACTTGACGGCACAGCTGAGGCTGCCGAAGAACCCCCTTTTGTCGATTCGCTCGAGGCCAATATGACCATCCATGATATGAGTAAGTCTGTTTATCCATGGCCAAAACAACCTTGGTCAAGTTGGCTGACTTTGATTTGTGGCCCTCAAGTTGTATCTCATGTTCGGTGATAATCTCACCGGAGAGAGTGGTGGTAGCAAACAATACGGTATGCGGTCAATAGCATTGGTCATTATGGCCCATATTGTGCTGCTTTCTAACCATACCAGATCTTGCTCTCCCATCGAGCCAAGAAGCACTAGTTGATGCCGTTGTGTCCGAGCCAGACAAGCCCGCCGGCCCAGTACGTCGATTCTCTGCGGGGCGATATGGATCTTTGTTTTGTTTGTCGTCATGGCCTATCGAACACGATGTTTGACGTGCGTGACGTTAAGTCGAATACGTCGTCATCTACATCTCATAATACCCTCTCTTTCTCCGCTAGGTTTCGCAACGCTCTCGCAGAGGCAGCTCAACTTTGCAAGTCTTCCTTCTCGGCCGCAAAGCTACGGCCACCCAGCCTGCGTGTCAAAGTGGGCAGTAGGCAGACAAAGTACGGAGAATTATTTCCCAGACGTTGTGAAAAGAATGCTGTTCATATACGCTCGTCCGTTTTCGACAAAATAAGGGCGTTTGCGATTGTTGTAAGTCGTTAGCGCCGACTTTTTCGTTCACTAGAACTGCATCGGCCAACAAAGTCAACAACCAACAGATGAATCCTTTCAACCCTGGCGCCTAATCGGCGTCAAAACACAGCCCGCCTTTGGATCAGTATTCTTCATTCGTTTTCTTTGGCGTCCTGCATACCAACGCCGCACCCTTAGATGGCGGAGAGCATTCGAAAACAAATTCGACAACACCTCATCCCTGTGTCCGCATCGAGCCCAAGGCTCGTCTCCCACCCTGAAGTCGCTTGACAACAGCAGAGCAAAACAAAGAAATTACCAACTGGGCTTCGACGAAACCGGAACACAAGCCCCGTACAGTTTGCTAAACTGTCCGTCTTGGGGGTTTTTTTCGCCCAACATTACCTCCTGCGGCACAACCGTTCCTTTCTTTGTGTGGTGTGATACTTTCCACCATCAAAGTGATGGAAGAATAGATGGAGGTCAATTCTAGGCGCCTTGTGGCACGCAAATGGCATAGTTCCTTTTTGTGTTTAAGATGAGAACCGGGAAGCATGTTCTACCTTGTGCCCGCGATATTATATATCTTGGACCTTCATTCTGTTCTTCCTGAACTTTAGGCGCATCGTGTCCGTTCGTCTGTTTTTCACTTGAGTCTTATTTCACAAATTCTTCCCGGCGAACAAGTTACACTTCAAAAGTCCCCTCTTTTTGTCATCTTAAACAATTTCCCAATCCCCATTTTATTATTCATCGTCAGCATGTTCTGGTGGCCCTCATTTTCCACGCCGCAGTCCAAGACTAGTGAGATGGACGTCGAGTTTTGTGACGGCATCAGTGGGCTGCCCACGCCGTCGCCGACCTCCTCGCCTCACCACCGGCGGTCGTCCATCCGTTCTGATGACCCAGACTTTGTTGAGCTCGTAGCCACACTTCGAGCTCGTCTGGAAGACCAGGACAACCCTGTGACCTTGCAAGAGCTTGCCTTGCAAGCAGGGCTCTCGCAGAACGAGCGCGATTTGTTGTTTGCCGTCTCCCGCGATCAAAACGCGGCGCTGTACCGGCTGCAACAAGAGCACCGTCAACTCTATACGCAGCGGCGCCTGCAGATGGCTCCATCTGACGGTGGCTTTTGCCTTCCTGCCGACACGCCTCTCAACCGGACACATGTCGAAGCCATGACGCTTGCCATGTCCTACTTTGGTGTACCGGTGCCGCCACTGGAAGCCAGAGATGACACCGATGACACCGATGGCGCCGATACTTCCCCAATGCCGCGGGGGGACTCGGATGCTTTGTCGGATTCGGACATCACGGAGACGGGCGAAGACCAAGACCATGCGGAGCCCGTCACTGTGACAATTCCTGCGAGAACTGCGCCTCGTCTTCTTGGCGGTGCAGAGATGGCCAAAAGAATGAAGACAGTCCGTGTCGAGTCGTTCGGCAGGACATTTTCGGTGCGGACCACCCGTGCCTTCTTGTACGGCTACCAAGGTGCTGTGCGTTTTGACTTGAAAGACCCCATGACGTTTGTTGACGCCGTGTTCCGTCTCATGGGTACGACCCAGAAAATCAGTATCTCTCTGATGAAAGGGGACGTCGGCGAATACCGTCAAGCAGTCGTCCAAGAGACTTACCACGGCCTCGGCCAGCATGGGCCTGGTGAGGGTTCGGGTCCCTTTGCGTTTGACAAGATCCGCCTATCGATCCTAGAATCGCGCCACGGCAAGAGAGACATTCCCAAGGCCCGCGAAGACGATGACGGTATTCTCGTACCATTCGTCCATACCCCTGACCAGCAGCCTTCCGAACTTTGGCACTGGCGACCATCGCACATCTTCCTGGTCAAATGTATCGTCAACGGGTCTGCGTGGAGTGGTCGCAGGGAAGACTCTGGCGATTCTGCGTATCTGCCCTTCAACATTGACTACCGCAAGGAGACACGTACAGGGGCTCCGAATGTCTACACGGCACGCTATCGGCTGGGCTCCAACCAATATGGTCGCTGGATGCAGGTTGCAGCACGCATTCTCACACCCGGTGCTGGCCACGCTCTGGCTTCGGGCACGCCCGGTTCTGTTGTGGCCCACTCACGCTTAGGTTTGCACGATGGGGGTTGGTGGTCTGGCCCAGCCGTTCCATTCGTTCCCTTCACAACCCATGGCGGCCTCGGTTTTACATCTGCACATTTTCACCAGGTTGCCCATTCGCTGGCCGGGATCTTATTTAAATCGACTTTTGATGGTATGGATCACCATGCGCGGTACGTAACATTTGACATGAAGCCATTGCCCCGATGGACAGTCTGCGTTTTCTTGCCAGGCCTAAGCAGCGATGCTTCTGAAGCAGTCGGACCCAAAGTCGCCGGTAGCGAACCCATAAGTGGCATCGAGGAACATTTTCACACTACGCTGGCTCGCTGCATTGACCGCGTGCTGACAGCCGGCACCACCGCCGAGGAGCGCCGCCTTCTCAAGGATGTGAACGTTTGGCCTGACGGCTCAATTTGGAGGCCCACAGCAAGGTTCGTGACAGTGCCGGCACTGCCAACCTCGGGCTCGTCGCTGGAGCTTGCCACAACGGGGTACCGTGAGGCACCATCCATTGTGTCCATCCGGCCCAACTACTCGACATACACGGCTCACGTGGAGAGACCGGACGACAAGACCGCCTCCTTTGCCTTTGAAATTGATGGCCCGTATGACACGTTCTTTAACCACGTCAAGGCCATCCTGGGTGCCGTCCATGACGACGGCAACGATCCACAGTACGATGAGTACAAGGTTCTCCAAGAGGGGCGCGGGGACACTGTCGTCGAGAGCAAGCGTGATCTCAATCACATTTGGATCCGCCAGCGCGACGGCAGCAACCGGCCCGAATTTTTGCTGTCGGCCAAGACGACGCGGCACGAGTGGCTGGCCGTGTGTAACCAAATTGTCGGGCCGGAGGTCTGGGTGACGCGCGAGAAGGAGGCCGACTGGTATGAAGCGGACATATACCGGAAGGCGACCTGGGGCTACCAGGATTCATACAATAACCGAGAGGGGATGCAGCACAGCCAAGAACCTCCAGCCAGGTCTCTGTTCACAAGCACACTCTCCACTCCAACGACCGTGGATGGCACCGACCCAGAAACGGACTTGGCGTCCTTAACCATCTGTTCATCCTGTTTACACAAGTTTGCGTCCTACGACACCATCGCGAACAAGCTGCGGCACATGGTGGAAAAGCACAGCATCCTGAAAAAGGAGCCGGGGGTGTCACAGTTGGGCGCAGAGGCAGAGGTGCCCACGGGCAGGAATAATCCACTCCGCAGCCGCAGCCGTACCCCCAGCAAGGTCGATGCGAACGACGACAGTGTGTTCTCGGGTGCGTCTGCAGGCAAGAAGCGCAAGCGGGCGACAGCACCCAAAGTCGCCGATCCATCCTACAAGCCAACAAAAGGGGAAGAGGAGGAAGATACGGAGGAGGGAGAGGAGGGAGAGGAGGGAGAGGAGGAGGAGGAAGTTCGCCGAGGAAAGAAGGCCACGCCGAAGAAAAAGGCCGGCGACCCCTCCTACCATCCTGACAAGAAGGAGAGCACCGCTGGGGACAAGGACGACGACGACGACGACGACGATGACCAGCTCCGGCAGTCGGCCGTGCCCGAGTACGACCGTGACCCGACCGACCCGACGGGCAAACGACTGCGTGTCATTCGCGAAGCACGTGGACGAGCGGCCAAGGCAATGCGGCTGCGACAGGACAAGAGTGCAGCGCCTCTAGCTGTGACCATTGCCAAAGCATCACTGAATGGAAAGGGAAAGGCAAAGGCAAAGGGGAAGGGAAAGGCCGCAGAAGCCGTGAAAACGGCCGGCTCGGCCGCTAGCACCCTGAGACGAGGGCGGTCGCGGAAGACAACGCCGGCTTAAGAGGCTTGAAAAGCCGAAGTGGCGGCGGCGGACGCGGGTGTAACGTGGTGTAGCGCGGTGTAGCGCAGCGCACAGCGGCGCTCGGGTGCAGCCGACAGCCGTTGTAGACGCGGTTAAGCGTTGGGCGGGTCTTGAGCAAGTTCCTGTCCTTGGTTGTTCGATTTCTTCCGTGGACGACTATTTTTCATGCCGATTTGTACCTCGACGGCCGTTTTTAGAACGAACCCTCGTATTTATGTCCCGTATTTTGAAGTGTATTTCGTCGATTTCAAGTTCCTATGTTAGCGATCAACGGTATGGCAGCCTGTAATGTTAGCGGTTAATGCATTGATACAGTGGCCTTAGGCTTGTGCTTGTAGTGCAGACAAATATATGGGTACGTCGGTGGTTAGCAAGAGGCTGCGCCTTAATATCCCGTCGATTCAGAGTAAATGCATCCTAAGATTCTTCTTGCCTAGCCGACAGCCTCGCTGGTCAGCCGATGCCGTCTCGTATTCGCAGCCGCTCAGGCGCCGCGCCAATTTCCACACTCATTCCAGGTCTAGTTTTTCCACAACATATTCCGCGCCACGCTAAAGACACTGTGGCACCGCGACACGCCGACGTCATGAGACCCATCGGCCAGCGTCGGTCTACCGTCCCCGTTGGAAAGGCGCGACTGTTGGCAAGAGGCTGTGAGACTCTCCTGCCAATTAAGTAAAAATTACGTTCAAACCACCCTATCAGGAAGGCGACATGTGAACTGTAAGTGCCTGTTTCTCTATTTGATCGGGTACCTCGACAGCTCCTTCCGTATCGCGCCTCGCTTCACCGTCTGGCCGTGCACATGCTTCGCGTGACCTCAGCGCCATGTAAGATCCACTCTGCCTCTCATCTCCACAGTCAGTCTCAGGTACTCCGTTCTCTGTATGTTGTATTGTCCCTTGTATCATCACTTTTATTTCACCTCTTACCTTATCAACTCTGTCAAATCAGGCTCTTCCTCATTGCACAAGACGACCCAGGGACAGGATGCAGGTTAAAGTACCGGACCGAAGCTGCATGTGTGAGTCTCGAACAACGCCGCGTCGCCAATAAAACGCCGTTCGTACGCGCTGTGTTCTGTCAGCGAACACGGAGACAACAAGCCAAAGGTGGCACGAGCACAAACACGAACGCCGTCTGTCCGATAAGACATCCACGGTCGTCGGAACTGGTTTATGTGTTCAAGATAGTTTTTCTAGCCGGCCCTGAACAGCGGCACTGCCCTTCGCACCTTCCCTCCCATCAACCAACGGCTGTCGCCTGCCCTGCCGGCATCTGCTGTCCAAAGTCCATCCCATCATCCCTTGCACCTTCCTCAATGCCACTGTGATCTGACAACGCGCCTTCCTGTCTTGGCCACTCGTCACGACTGCCTGCGTCTTGCCTGCCTATTTACCTCTTTACGCTTCCATTCCCTCGCCCATCTAATTCCTTCACCCCTTTCAATCCAATTCCTGGACTGATGAACTCGCCAAGCGAGCATAAAACACAACCATGGCAGCGAACTCAACATCAAGCGCTGTGCGAATAGCAAGACGCCTGCAACTCTCATCGTCGCCGCCACAATGTAGCAGGACCACAATTGCGCAAGCTACCGCTACCCGACAGCATTCATTTGCGTCTTTCTCGGCCTCACCGACAATACAAGCTTCACAGCCATCTTTCCGCAATGCACCTCGGAAGATACAGCCGCTTGGGCTGCCGCCAGCCCTATTTACCACGTCCGCTCCACTCCCGCCACTAATACACAGCTTTCGGCAATACGCCACGGACAACCACAACAACAAACCGACCGGCCAAACAAATCACGACCGAAATCACCACCAAGAACGCGATGAATCAAACAACAGCTCTCACGATGGCCCCAGACGCAACGACCAGGGCAAGTTCACCCTCTACGCTGGCGTGAGTCTCGTGTCTGTCCTTCTCGCCCTCTCCCAACCGTTGTCCCTTGTCCACATCGGTCACCATGGTGAACACGACAGCAGACACGACCATGATGGCTCAAAGGATATCAACACAGGCGATGCACCGCCTCCACCACCGCCCTCTACCAGTGGGGACCAGCGGGACCCGTCGCTGCCGCGCTTCCGCCTCGCCGACGTCCGCAAGCATGACGCCAACTCGGGTAGTCCCTGGGTCACGTCTGGCGACAAGGTCTATGATATTACCGACTGGGTTGCGGCGCACCCGGGAGGCGATGTCATCCTACGAGCCGCCGGCCACTCCATCGACCCGTACTGGGCCATCTTTACCATCCACAAGGCACCCCATGTCCGGGAAATCCTGGACAGCTACCTCATTGGTTTTGTCGATATGCTCGACCTCGACACCAGCGGCCAGCCCAAGATTGCCGCCGGCGAGGCCGTCGAGGACCCGTTTGCCGACGATCCGACTCGTGATAAGCGGCTCGTGGTCTTGACCCAAAAACCGTGCAATGCCGAGCCCGCACCGCCCCAGCTTGCTCACGACTTTGCCACGCCCAACGAGCTGTTCTATGTGCGCAACCACATGTGGGTCCCGGTCGTCGAGGGCGCCGCGGCGGACCAGCACCAACTGACTGTGGAGCTGCCGGACGGCGACGTGCGTGCGTACACGCTGGACGAGCTCCGCACGCGGTTTCAGCCGCACAAGGTGACGGCCGTGCTGCAGTGCTCGGGCAACCGGCGGAGCGACATGACGCGGGCGGTGGGCAAGACAAATGGTCTGCAGTGGGGCACCGGCGCCATCAGCAACGCCGTGTGGGAGGGCGTGCTCCTGCGGGACGTTTTGGCCGATGCCGGTCTGCGCGCGGCTCGAAACGACGGTCGGCCAAAGGCGGGACAAAAAGACCACGACGACAACGACGACGTACCACCCGATGGCTTGCACGTCCAGCTTACCGGCATGGAAGCCTATGCCGCCAGCATCCCGCTCCCGACGGCGCTCGACCCGCGCGGCGAGGTCTTGTTGGCCTATGCCATGAACGGTGAGCCCTTGCCGCGCGACCACGGGTACCCGCTGCGCGCCGTTGTGCCTGGGTTTGTGGCCGCCCGGTCCGTCAAATGGTTGTCCAAGATTGTCGTGTCGGACGAGGAGTCGCCGAGTCAGTGGCAGCGCCGGGACTACAAGCTGTTCGGCCCTAACGAGGGCGCTGCGCCCGACTGGGACCGGTATCCGGCGATCCAAGAGATGCCGGTGACGAGCGCCATCACGGGCGTATGGGTCGGCCAGAGGGCGATCCAAAAGGCGACCAAAGACGGCAGTCTCCCGCAGACACCCACACCATCCCCTGGCCTAGGCAGCCGTGCCGCGCCAGGCGTGCGCGACCTGGCGGCTTGGCAGGCGGCGTGGAAGCAGCAGCACACCCGCCCCAAGGACAAGGACGCGACGCCCGTCACGGCCACCGGCTACGCCTACTCAGGCGGCGGCCGCGAGATTGTGCGCGTGGACGTCAGCGTGGACGGCGGCCGCACGTGGGACCAGGCGACGCTGCTGGACCAGAAGCAGGCCCGCTACGACGACACCACCGACCGCCAGAAGCGCAACATTGTCGCCCGCGGCCGGCGCGACTTTGCCTGGAAGCGGTGGCGGTACGATGGGCTGCTGCTGGGCGGCGACGCGTCGCCCGCCGAGATTGTCGTCAAGGCCACCGACGACGCGTACAATACGCAGCCGGAGCGGCACGACGGAATTTACAATGTGCGCGGCAACCTGGCGACGGCGTGGCACCGGGTGGCCATTGAACGGAATGGGCGCAACGACGCTGTCCTGCACGGCTGCGGTTTTGACAAGGAGTGCAAGAAATAGACGACGCAAGGCAAACCCACAAACCGTTTTAATAGTTTATACAATTCGATTCGATCAAACTTGTAATTGTGCATTGTGTATTTGTGTTTATGGTATGGTGATTAATATACAGACAAAGGAAAGAAATACAAACGTACAAGCACAAGAGGCGCGGCCTTTGGCTCGTCCTCGTATAGCAATTGCCTACTCGTCGTCCTCCTCCGTCTCGGTAAAGTACTCAAAGTCGTCCGGCACAGCGGCCTCCTCGTCGCCCTCGCCGTCCTCATCCACGGCCGTGAGCACACCCGCCGCGGCGGCGGCGCCGCTCTCACGGATGGCGGCGTGCGTCGCCTCGTCGAGATCGTCCATGTCGTCGAGGCCCAAGCCGCCCTCGGCGCCGAACATACCGCCAAAGAGACGTGCGGCGTTGCGCGCGGCCTGGGCGTCGCTGCCGCCGCCGTTGGGGCCACCCGCACCCGTGGCACCCGCCGCGCCGCCACGGCCTGCCCGGCCGGCGCCTGCGGCACCGAGCA
>LVYW01000005.1:493314-644885 GCA_001630435.1 Sporothrix globosa
TACACTCTTTCCCTACCCGCACCCGTGGCACCCGCCGCGCCGCCACGGCCTGCCCGGCCGGCGCCTGCGGCACCGAGCAGGTCCGTAATCGCGCGGAGATCGCCAGGGCCGCCGCCGAGGGCCTGCGTGAGGTCGCGCATCATGCCTTGGCGGCCGCCCGCGCCACCGGCACCGTTCGCACCCGAACCGCCCGCGCCGGCCACCGGGGCCTTCTCAATGGTGACCTTCTTGAGCTTCTCCTCAATCAGGTCCTTGGCCGCGCTGGGGTCGGTGTCAATCAGCAGCAGCGGGCCGCCCGTCGGCTTCTTGACGGGGCGGTAGCGGCCCGCCGGGAAGCTAATGTACTTGAGCTGGCCCGGCAGCACGCGGGACATGTTGAGGATGTCGTAGCCGACCTTTTCCTTTTCGGCCTTTTTCTTGGTCTCCTTTTCGTCCTTCTTCTCGTCCTTGCCGTCCTTGTCGTCCTTGTCGTCCTTGTCCTCGTCTTTCGTTTCCTCCTTGTCCTCCTTGTCCTCTTTGGGCTTGTCCTCGTCGACGTCCATCTTGTCGTCGGCAACGGCCGACTCGTTTTCGGCCGCGGCCGCCGCCTTGGCCGCTGCTTCGGCCGCCTTGGCCGCCGCCATGTTCGAGATCGCGGCGGCCACCTTGGCGCTCGGTGGTGCGGGCGGCTGTGTGTCAATGTCCATGCTCTCGCGACGTGCGGCGCGCTCCTTGCGCTGGGCGCGGCGCTTCGCCTGTGCAGTCGTCGACAGAATGGCCGTGGCGATCAGGGCGGGGCCCTCCTCGGCCTTGACCTCCTGCTCGGGCGGGTAGTCGAAGAGGCTGGGCCGCGTCGCCGAGTGGAACTGGAAGCTGGGGATCTCGAGCTCGTGGTCCAGGCCGATGATGGACGTCGGGCTGAAACTGAGCGACAAAAAGTGCGTAAAGGGGAACCAGTACCAGTACTGGGTGAAGACGGCCATGCCGACAATGCCGGCCATGTTGAGGTTGCCCGTCTGCGTCTGCAGGCCAATGGTGCAGTTGCGGCCGCCCGCGTCGATGATGCCGAGCGCCAGCGACGCACCAAACTTGGTCATGGCGTCCTCGTGGCGGTCGCCCACCACCTTCTTCAGGGTCTTGCGGATGGCGGCGACCTTGGGGTTCATGGCCTCGTTCTGCTGCACGAGAATCATGGCCAGCGCAATCAGCGCGCCCTGGCGCACAAAGTCCGTGGGGTCCTTCATCATGGGCTCCAGCAGGTCAATGGCCTCGTCGAGACCGGTGCCGGCGCACGAGATGCCGAGAGCCATGGCGGAGCCGTAGCGCACGTGCGGGTTGTACGACTCGGACAGCAGCTCGACCATGCGGGGCACGCTGCCGGGCTTGCGGAACAGGATGAAGCCGACGCTCATGACGGCAATGCGCCGCACGTCGTCGCTTGTGTCGCTGACGGCGGTGTGCAGCAGCTTGCGGATGGCCTTGTTGCTGCCGGTGCCGCAGTAGGCCAGGGCCACGGTCAGGATGCCGCCGTAGCGCAGGGTCGGGTCCGGGTCGTTGAGCAGCGCGTCAATCATGCTGTCGGCACTCTCCTGGCGGCCAAACATGATGAGCGCCATGCCGAGGGCGCAACCGCGGATGATCTTCTCGTGCGAGGTGTCGTGGGCGTACGCGAACATGGCCTGCAGCGCGGCGGCGTTGCCCGTGCCCAGCATGATCAGGCCCATGGCCAGGCCGACGGCCTCGCCGTTGAGGGCCGAGTCGGTCTGCAGGACGTTCTTGAGGCTCTCAAAGATGGCCTCGTCGCCCGTGGCCATGCCGGCAATGCCGAGGCCGAGCGCGCCACCGTGCTGGATGTACTCGTCCTCGGCACCCGCAAAGACGTTCTTGAGGTAGTCCAGGGCGTCGGCGCCGTGGTTGGCGTGGATGAGGCCGTAGGCGTACAGCGCACCGCCCTGGCTGAAGGGGCTGCCCTGGGTCAGCTGGCCGATGCGCGGCATGTAGGGCTCGAGCAGCTTGCGGGCCTGGGTGATGTTGCCGCGGTGGATGACGCCGAGGGCGGCGGTGGCCGTGAACTTGGACCAGTTGACGGCCTTGCCGAGCCACTCGAGGTTGTCGCGGAAGAACTTGTCGTGGGTGGTGCCAGCGTTCATAAAGGCGTTGCAAAAGGTGACGGCGGTGTGGAAGATGGAGTTGCGGCCGTCGAGGGAGTCCCGCACGCGGTTCAGGATGCTGATGTCGGCGTGGTTGTTGCGGTACAGGAACTCCACGTTGAGCTTGGTGGTCTTGGTGCCGACCAGGATCTCGCGAATGTTGGCGTATGCCTTGACCTGCTCCTCGTCGACGGTCGTCTCGGACACGGGCGCCGTGGCGGTGCTCTTGTCGTCGTCCTTCAGCAGCGCATCCGACTCGGTCGCGTCCTCGCCCTCCTCGTCACGCTCGCCATCCTTGTCCTTCTTGGCCTCCTCGGTCTTCGTCTCGGCGTCCTCCTCCTTGGCCGGCGGCGGTGCCGGCAGGGCCTTGATGACCTTGCCCAGGAACTCCTGGGTGCCGTTGTCGTAGAGGTCGAAGGCGATCTGGTAGGCGATGGCCAGCGACTCGCGGTTGTCGACCTCCACGAGCTGGCGCAGCAGGTGCGTGGCCTCCTCGTCGGAGTTGAGGTAGACGACGCACTTGGCAATGGCAAAGTAGTCCGGGTTGGGGATGTCGCTCAGCAGGTCGAGGATGAGGCGCAGGATCTCGGTGCGGAAGCTGCGCTCCTGCACAATGTCCATGCAGATGCCCAGCACGTACTCCATGAGCTCGTCGGCCGGCGCTGGCTCGGCAGGTGCCGCAGCCTTGCCCTTGCCACCGGCCGCCGCCTTGGCGTCGTCGCTCGCGCGCTTGATGACGCGGCGCAGCACCTCGAGGTTCTTGGCCTCGACGGCAATGCCAACAACCTGGCGGTAGCGGCCGTCCTTGAGGCAGTTGGCAAACAGGTGCTCAATGACGTGCTCGAGGGCGGTCTTGGTGGCCTGGTCGGGCAGGGCAATGATGGAGCCGGAGCGCGGGGCGCCGTCCTTGGCCACAGCGGGCTCAAAGGACGGGTCGAAGATGGTGTTGTCGACGGAGTCGCGCGACAGCAGGGACTTGGAGGGCAGGGTCGACTGGGAAAAGGGCGTGGTGGGCGAGAGGAGGGTGGAGCTGTCGAGGCCGCCGAGGGCCGTCTCGAGGGAGGGGAGGTCGGTCTTGGCCTGCAGGGCGGGGCGGTGGTCGGCGACGCAGCCGGCAATGTACTGGTCGATGCACTTGGAGATGATGGTCTGCTCAAACTCGCCGGGACTGTCGAGCTTGAAGAGGTCGCCGGCGGCAAGGGCAAAGGTCATGCTCTCGCTGTAGGCCTGCAGGTGGTAGTAGACCTTGGCGAGGACGAGGGCGGCGAGCTGGCGTTCGGGGAAGTCTTCGTCTTCGTAGAGGGCCTCGCTGGTCTGGTTAGTAGGTGCTGGGGCAAAGAGCAACGGCGAGGGACAAGGGCCTACATTTGGCTGACGGCGCCAGCGACTTCCGTCCAGACGGTGTCGATGTCATCGTTGAGCGTGTTGAGGGCGAAGACCTTGAGCTCGGGCTCCTCGTCGGCCAGGAAGCCGAGCACGCCCGTGGCGGTGATGAGGCCAGGCATGGCGGCAGGTGACGCGGAGGTGGCTGTCGTGGTACAGTCTCCGTTGTCGTTTGTTGTGATGGCGATGTGATGATGTGACGATACGACGAAAAGAATCGAAGATGTGATGTGGCGAACTATGGCGAGAAAATGCTGCAGATGCAAATGAAAACAACGTCGGAAAGTATCGCAACCGCACAATTGAAGCCAGCAACGACAGTCGGAGGAGTCTGTCGATGGTCGATGCCCGGAAGGATGGAGATGCGAAGTTGCGCGTGTTTTGGTGGAAACGAGGGCTTAGGTGGGCACCGTCAGGGAGAGAAGCCGAGAGAAGGCAAAAGGCAGAGCAACGCGCCAGCTAGCTTCCACGTCAGGCACAGCTCTGCCTAGACGACGCACTTTGACGCAAACGGCCCACAATTTCGTCAAGCAGGGTCACGTGCTTTCCAAACATGGTATGGACCCACATGCAAGGTACACACTCTGGACGTGTCTCCACTTTTATGGCTTGCTCTTTGAGGCTCAAGATGATGGTGATATCACGACATAAGCAAACAAAGCATCAACGGGAGCCGTCAGGTTGGGTTTTGGTGAGCAAGATCCACGTCAAATTGTGACGTTTACAAAATAACCACATTTGACAACTCTGCAAGTCCGAATCCATTGCTTAGCCTCCCAGATCCGTGGGTGTCCATCTCATGACAGATACTGTAGGAAATTACTTGCTATTTATGATTCTTTCTTTTGGGGGGATTGGTGGCATCGTCTATCGAATGATTTTTCCTCTGAGGTTTTCTGAAAGATTTCTTTATTGGGGGGAGGGGTATTAATTTTCATAATTTTTTTAACATTTTGAAAATAAATTATCGCAAGAAATTGAATATGTAAATATAAACGAATCATGTCCAATATTAAACATCCCTGATTCAGTAACACAGACAACATTGCTCATATATCAGTTTAATCATACACGTCGTAAAGGCAATCAAACCAAATTCATCCAAAACCACTCAAACACCTCATCAACCGCCTCCCATCCTACGCATCATCACCTGCACTTGCTGTTGCTGGCGCACTCGTCGTTGCCTCTGCTGCCGCCGCCGCCGCTGCTGCAACCGCTTCTGCTGCACTCCCCGTGCCCACGGCCTGCTGCACCAGGGCATAGCACTCGTGTGGGTGCTCAAAGACGTGCCACTTGTCCTTGGGCACGCCGTCAAAGGCCTTGTCAAAGCGGTCCGGGTCGTTCTTTTCTTCCATGCCGAGGGCGGCAATGTCGGTGACCTTGCGAATGAGAATGAGGCCGACCCAGCCGGGGAAGGTGCGGTAGATCTCGCCGTAGGCTTCCGGGTCGCTCTGGGTGGAGTCGCCGATGCAGACAAACGTTGTGTGGGGCAGCCAGCCGTGGATTTTGTGCATGCGGTCGACCTTGTAGGCCTGGGTGCCGAGGGTGAGGGTAGAGAGCAGGCCGGAGACGCTCATGATGGTGGCGTCGCGCAGCACGAGCATGCCGTGCGGGTAGAACTGGCGGCGGAAGCCGTGCAGGAAGGGGTAGAGGTTGTAGGGCGAGGCCGACAGGTAGAAGAAGGGGGCGGCGTCGCCCATGCGGGCCTGGATGTACTGGTAGAGCGGGGGCATGCCCTCGATGGGCGTGGCCGGGTCGACAAAGGTCTTTTGCAGGATGCCAATGGGGTCGCTGGTCTGCGTCAGTTTGATGGTGTCGTCAATGTCGGAGATGACGCCCCATTGCCCTTGGCGCGGCGATGCTTGGCTGGTGCCGCCGCCGCCGCCGCCACTCGTCTTGGCCGTGTAAAACGTCTGCATCTCCAGCATCCCGCTGACGCCGGCCGGCACCTCGGCGCGCGTCGGCACCAGCGTGCCCGGCTTGGCGCCCGGCAGCCGGCGGACGTCGCTGCTCAGGCCGTTGCGGCCGCCGGGGCTGAACAGCAGCCGCCAGTCCTCGCCGTGCAGGGCGGCCACCTGGCGGCCCGGCAGGATGTCCTGCAGGAACGGAACGATGCGCTCCTCGATCGTTTTGAGGGCGGCGTCGTCCACGGCCCCGCGCCCCAGCGTGTCCGCCACGGCGCGCACGGCGTCGACGACCTTGCACGTCGGGTGCTGCGCCATGACGGCCACGACGTACTCAGCCTGGTAGTCGCCCGTGGCGGGGTCGACAAAGGCGACGTTGTCGAGCAGCCAGACGCAGTCCTTGTCCGTGATCGGCTGTGGTGCGGGGTTGCGCTTGCCGAGGTAGCTCAGGAGGTCGGCGACGCGCGACGACTGGGCCGACGCCTTGGAGACGGACTGCAGCAGGCGGCCGCCCGAGGCGAGCAGGGCCGAGGGCCGCAGCGACAGCGGCGCGCCGTTCTCGGCGCCCCCGGAAAACCCCCAGGCGCTGCTGCGGTCGGGCAGCGCCGCCTCCAGGTCGGCAAACTGCCGCTGCTGGCGCGTGAGCAGCTGCAG
Source organism: Sporothrix globosa (assembly GCA_001630435.1). Taxonomy (NCBI): domain Eukaryota; kingdom Fungi; phylum Ascomycota; class Sordariomycetes; order Ophiostomatales; family Ophiostomataceae; genus Sporothrix; species Sporothrix globosa. Next base: position 499,388 of record LVYW01000005.1, read on the forward strand.
GCGGTAGGCGTTGGCGGCGGACGGGTGGTAGCGCTTAGCGATTTCGGCGATTTCGGCCTCGGCGGCGGCGCTGAGGCGATGGACAGCGCGGGCGGCCGCGTCGGTCAGTTCCTGGCGCGTGGACTGGTCGCCCTCGCCGGCGGAGGTGGAAGAGGACATGCCGAGCCGGGAGAGGAGCTATTTTAAGTTGGTTGTCCGTAACAGCAACAAGGAGGCTGTTGAGATGATGCTTGCTGTGCTGATAGCAGGTCACGGTGGAATCAAAATGCGACGAGGACCCACGACGTTGTAATATGAAAATAATGAGTTGGGGAAGCCAGAGTAGGAGTGCAGGGGTGAGTGAGGGGTGCCATGTGAAATCCGAAGAGCAGGGGTAGGTGTGATTTCTCAGCTTGTTATCTCGTGTCTTCAGCTTCCGTCATGCGACGACGTTTCAAATGTGCTGAAGGGGTTGTGGAACACTTTTTCTACGAGGAAGGGAGAAAAGGATAAATGTGAATAGGAACAAAAATAAAACTGAAGGATCTCTGAGGGATCGAGCTGAAAGTAGCCAATATTGCATGTCACATCGACGGAGGATTGGCTTTTGGGATTTTCGATGCTACGTTTTCCGTGTATGCAGTAATGACCACACCTCCTTCCTAGCACCCTGTCAGCTGACAGAATCGGTGTGCTGCAGGAAACGGCACCATCGTTGCCCATGCAGCAGCTGAGATGCATAGATGGTGCGTAGGGCAGTGGGCACAGGGCAGAGGGCCAAGAAACAAGAGTGACGATCGGGAGGAGGTTGGGGTTTTTGGGGGAAGAGATTCCGGGATTGCCCAGCTGTGAGCGTCATTAGCGGGGTTGTGGAGGGGGAGATGGGGAGGACGTGCAGGGTTGTTTTGAACAAACTTTGTGATGGTTTTACGTCTCACAGCAAGGCCTTTGGGGATCTGTGACTTCTCAGGATAACAATCCCTGCCAGGTGACGGAGACTATTCCGTCGATCGTCGGCGTTTTGCGGGTAGATGCACAAGCTATCCAAAAGTCAAGGCAGCGAGGCTGTGTCAATGCTCGCTCTGGAAAATGGGTGTGCACATCATGGCGGCATGGCCAGGGTCAGGCTGCTTGATCACAAGACAGCCATTGACTTGGTGTTGTGACGTTTGTCGGAGGTAATTGTGTGGCAGCCTTGTTACCCTGTTTCGGTTTGGGCGAAACAGAATGCGGGGACACGAGACCCTTCACGCCCACCACTACGTTGTACCTCTTCTTCCTCATTGTCCATGCGTTTAGATTCATTGCTCGTTTCGTCGAGTCTCTATTTTTATGTCTGTCTCGCTTTTCGAGCGTCTTCACTCGTGATGTCGTTGCTGTGCCTGCGTCGAGGACAGTGTACAGTGTCACCTGCTGTTGCATGCCCTCCCGTCTTGTCGCCTTTTCGTCCTTCTCTGCGTCCTCTTTTCCGTCGCAACACTCCCGCGGTCGGCCTACTGCCGAATAATCATGTCCTTCCGGTCCTGGCCCGTGCCAATGTACGCCACCTTGGCACAGACAAACGCCTCGATAAACGAAATGTACTTTTGCGCCTGCGCGGGCAGCTTGTCCCAGTCCCGCACGCCGCTCGTTGACGTCTGCCAGCCCTCAAAGTCCGCGTACTCGACCTCGTAGGTCTCGAGCTCGCCCAGGTCGGCCGGGAAGGTCGTGCGCTTCTGGCCGTCGGGCGTGATGTAGGCCGTGGCCACCCGGATGGTGGCAAAGGTGTCGAGGACGTCGAGCTTGGTCAGGTTGATGGTCGTGTAGTGGTTGACGGCCATGGAGTACTTGAGGACGACCAGGTCCAGCCAGCCGCAGCGCCGGCGGCGGCCGGTGGACACGCCGATCTCGCCGCCAATGTCCTGCAGCTTGGTGCCGACGTCGTTGAGCTGCTCGGTGGGGAAGGGTCCGCCGCCGACGCGGGTGGTGTACGCCTTGACGACCGCAATGACGTTTTTGAGGCCAAAGGGGCTGAGGGCCAGGCCCTGGATGCAGCCGCCCAGGCTGGTGTTGGACGACGTGACGTAGGGGTACGTGCCGTAGTCGATGTCGAGCACTGCTCGGGGTGGTCAGTTGAGAAGGTCTGGGGAGAGGTCTGGGGGGAGGTCTGGGGTTGGGGTTCGTCGTCCTTGGCGACGTCGACATACTCAGTGCCTGCGATCCCTCCACCAGAATCGACTTCTTGGCGGCCTGTGCCTCCTGCATGTACGCCACGGCGTCGACAATGTATGGCCGCAGCTTCTCCTTGTAGCCGGCGTAGTTGCGCAGCTCCGCCTCGACGTCGTACTGCAGCAGATCGCCGTAGTGATCGCGGTAGCTGTCGGCGAGCTCGCGCAGCTTGCGCTGAAACGAGGCGGAGTAGATGTCAATCACGCGCAGGCCGTCGCGCGAGGCCTTGTTGGCGTAGGACGGGCCGATGCCGCGCTTGGTGGTGCCGATGGACTCGTTGCCGCGCTTGACTTCCGAGAGGCCGTCGACGGCAGCGTGCAGCTGGAAGTTGAGGTGGCAGCGGGAGCTGACGTGGATGCGGCGGTGGACGTCGGGGACGCCCTTCGCATCGAGGTCGCCGAGCTCCTTGAAGAACGCCTCGGCGTTGAAGACGACGCTGGAGCCGATGAGGTTGTCGGTCTTGGGGTTGATGAGGCCGGAAGCTGGTACGAGCGTTAGCGAGTGAGCGGGTGGTCGAGACAACAGACACAAAATCGAAGTGCGTGATGACGGCCAACTTACGCAACAGGTGGAAGCTAGATGGCAGGAAAGAATGTTGTCAGTATGTCTGCGACGATCGATTGCCACGCCGGCAGCAAGACGACAGCGCCGTCGCATCGACACGGGATGCGAGACCAACACAGCGGCTGCAGTCGCCTGCTGTGGCCTGCTGCCGCCTGCTGCCGCCTCTCTCAACTCTCATGGGCCATGTGTGGAAGGTCGCTACCTGTAGCTCTGGTCGCCGGTCCTGTGAAAGAACGGGGCGAGTGGGCCCCACCTCGTCAGCCTTGTCCAACTTGCGACATCGCATCGTTCGATCGCATCGTTCACGCGCATCCGTTCCGAGTCTGCGCCGGGGACACTCACTTGATCGAGTGGCCGGCATTGTGGCCACCGGCCGCGCGCGCGCAAATATCGAACGCGTCGGACGCCAGAAGGTGGTCGGTCAGTTTGCCTTTCTGTAGAGGGGGGCAGCGTCAGTCGCTGAAGCATGATCGATGGAGGTGCGCAATCGTACAGGGTGAGTGAATACATACACCTTCGTCTCCTAGACAGGTCAAAACACGTTTGTCAGTCGCTGTTCGTCCATTGGACACACTTGGGGCCCAGTGCAACGGCCAATGGCTCGTGAGAGTGACTGCGGTGCCTCAATGCAGCGCACCAGCGCAATCGGAGGCGCCCACCGAGAACCAAAGAACCGCAGCACGAAGGACAGGCGCAAAACAACTTACCCCATTGGGAGCCCAGGATGATGGTCGCCATATTGTTGTCGATCGTGGGTGGTCGCTGTTTTTTGCTGTCCGAAAACAACAAAAAAAGGATAGGGGTCAAGAAAAAGATCGAAATCGCCAACCCGAGAAAAGAGACAAGGGAAGAAAGCGCCAGTCAGGCGGCCGCGAAGTTTAAAAATAAGATGCCGATTTTTTTTTTCTGCCTCTTGGCCTGCGGTTGCGCTACTGGCAGATTGTTGTTAGCCTTGTTTGGGAGCTTCGGTCGGTACCTTTTGCGCGGTTTTAGAGCGCTACTTAGAGCGCTACTTGTAAGTCGTACAGGAGTAATTACCAGTCACAGTGTCATGCAAGCGAGTGAAGTAGCGACGTCGGCTTGGCTCACAACTGTTGACTCACGTATTCTTTAGTGGGGGAGGGGCAGTTTTGAAGCGACGACGGAGAAGAGTGGGAATTGCAAATATTAGTAGGAAAAGGCCTAAAACCACTGTACGTGCCTTCACCAACCAGCGTTAGCGCAATGAAAACATCGAACCTTGGCGACGTGCGGCAGGGCCATTGGCACTCGCCCGCAGTTCGCACGGGATGAACCGCGTTCACGGCATTCGGCAGCGGGAGACGACGTAGCTCTTACCGACATTCACAAGTAGCGTCACGTAAACGACGGAAAATCATGTCCAAAGTCCCGACAAGATGCAGGCATTGAAGTATTATTGTTGACTCACAGACCCTGACTACGTAAATGCCGCGTAGGTAATGAGGGAATATCAAGAAACTGTGACAAGGTTGTAGACAATGTGCCGGGACAACATGGAGGCATCGGAGAGTTGGTTCGCCGACTTGCCATCAGTCTCCGGGTCTTTCACGTCGTGAGAATTTACGGTTTACAAGTTTTAGTGTCTGTCATCAAACCACATTTTATTCGAGCTGTCTTTACTAGAGATAGGTAAATTACGTGACTTGATGGAGTTGATTTATTCACTGATTAGAAATATCTGACTCTTCCAGAAATTTCATTCGATAATAAACAACTTCTTCACAGTGTCCCGTTCACGTCACTGTCTTCTCATCCCAATTACTACATATTCTATTGCAGCCCCGTTTTTAGGTCCCGTTTGCAGTATGTCATCATTTTGACGTACTCACTGTCTAATGACATATCTCCAGCAGAATAACAAAACTGGTTTGCACAACATAAAACGCATTTGTACTCGTAACTGTGCGAGATGGCCTAGTGAGATATTTATTTCTGTGTACACGACGAGGCGGACGGGGTGGAAGCAAGAACAGGTACTAGGATACTTTCGTTATTCTGCCACCGTGCTGTGATTGCCAGCCACCCAGTCGACCGAGAAGAACGAGAAAAATCGGGCACGCAAGCCGAGCTTTCCGTCTTTTCTAGTTTCGCAAAACAACATGATACAGAAGACGAACCTGACACATCAAACTGTGAGTGGTTTGGGTGGCCCATCTTGCTGCTGGCAGTGGCGCACGTTGATTTCGCCGTTCCCATCTCGTTGACTGCCCATGTCCACAACCATCACGTCTGAACACGCCGTTCTTCGATATTGGGGCTTCTGCATGCAAGTTCCAGCACGTATTAAGTTTGGTCATCATTGTGACGGTTGCCCTGTAGACTGTATGTGCCGAGAAAGTAAGCGTAGAGACCTTTTCGCGAGTCGTTTTATCCCGTTAGCGAAGCTAAAAGGGGCGACAACATAGTGTGTTCTCGACATGCACAGTGTCGACATTGGAATGCTATGACTGACTATCGGGCTGTTCTGTATAGCAATCACGTGAAATGTGAATGGTCGCTCATGAAACGATGATAAACGACCTCCTGACTGATGCATAGTTTTCTAGTAACTGCATAGGATGGTGGGAGAAGTTTAGATTTCTGACGCCTTTACCGTTATTGTAGATGTTATTGATGGCGTTATGGCGAGACATTATAGTGTAGGATTTACCACAGTACGTTTTAGTCGCGTCTCGGAGGCGGTGTTCGACAATCCAGCTGTTGTCGACTTCTGCGTGAACAGCCACACCACATAATAAGGGGTAGGATGCTATACCAATAAAATTAACTTTGGCTCGGCAGTGTCTGCTGTGATGCGAGAAGTAGACATTGTTTCTTGTTTCAGATGATGATTGTTGAGCCTTTTCTGATGCGTTGCCGATGCGCCGACTCGTCACCATTTTTGAGGACTGTCAATATTGAAAGCCCATTTCATATGCCTCTATGTTTTGATCCCCAAGTCATGATACCCTGGGGCAGAGTTCTTTTGGCGCATGAGGAAGCTAAAGCTTTGACGGCGGTCAACTACACAATTGAATGTTGTCATCCTCCATCCATTACAATCGACTGCTCCATCCACGACGCGGATTGTAGATGTTGCCGACTCCGACATTATCGTGTAAGTGTGCGGTTTAGGGCGACAAACAAGGCCATGCATTCCTCCCTAGTCTTTGGGCTGACACGATGCAAAGATCAAAGAAAGCATAATTTGCGGACATCTCATAACGGTGGTATCAAAACCAGCGGATGAGACACAGATTCGGAGGCGGCAGCAACGCCCCCCGGAACCATGCGATCATGATAGTCTGCCTATGGTGTATAGTGACGTCAGATATAGCCACGTTCGGTAGTCTGCAAACCATTTCTCTCCCCTCGGAGAGCGCCGTATTTCTCTGCAGGCGGTGGCCGGGTCGGGTGCAACACATGCAACGGTCATCAAGCCTACCGAAGTCCCGACGTAGACATTACATGTATAGACTTTCCGTGATACGGAAGTCTGCTGTATCATGCTAAAAGTAGTTGTTCAGGTCAGCAGAGTTCGTGTCTGACCACATCATTGAAGAACCATGGTGTAATATGCGACTGTAGATATTTTTGAAAGTGCCACCCAGTGGGTTTTATGACGTTGACGCAAAGAGGAGACGATAAATGGCAAGTGAAGCGTTGTTAACGAAACGGCTCGTAATTCCGCTTCGAGACATGTTGCATCTGGTTGCATCTATGGTCCGTGCTATTAAGACCTTACAGCCAAAGGTTCCGGCTGGAAGTCCGCAAGATTGGAATCTGGCGATATGATCCGCCGCTCAATGGTTTCCTTGCAACGCTAACCAGACGTCAGAGTTCGTACATGTAAGAATGTTACTGGCGTGAATGGTGGATAATTGAATGAGCAGGGTTTTGGGCGAGACTGTCTTGTGAGATTGGACCTGCATGTGGTGTGAAGCCTGAATGATGCGCCATCGTAGCGATCGGAGTCCAGGGCCGCAAATGGCTACCTATCTGCACCCTGTCGCACATCTGTGGCATATCGCCTACTCTTCTCCACTGGATCACCCTCACTGTCCGATCGGCAACCTGTCTTGGCCATATCTCCTGCGTATTGCCGCGCATTCGCTCTCTATAAGAGTCTTCAGCTCTCGTCTGTGTTGGGATCTTCTAGAGGCGTTCATAGACTCGTGATTGTCAACCGTGCCCGTAGTCTGCCTGTGTGCATCGAAAGGACTAGAGTTGGGAACCGATCCGGTAAAAAAGCGGTGGATCGTAGCCTTGGAATGTATCGTTTCAGCAGCTTCTGCCCCCTGCGAGAGCAAAAAAAGGGCCATTTTCGGGTTACTGGTGTTCTCCTAATCTCAGGCTGCTCACATCTCATGGTGAATAATAGTGAATCATGGTAAATCATAGCTTAGTTGGGAAAAGGCAAAAACTGTCATAAAGGTCTTCGCTGGTCATTTTAGGACAGCATCTCGTAACGGAGCTCTGGCCATCAGTGGTTTGCAAGTCAACTTTTGCAGCCCATCAGGTCTTCGGTTTCCGGGATTGTTTGTTTGAGTGACAAGTACTTCTCCAACAAACAAATGAATGGCAAAGAATGTGAGGATAGTGGAAAGGCAAAGAAGCCGCTCCTTGGTCTCGTAAAACGTCAAACGCAACACTGCGAAAGCACAAACCGTCTGTTGGCCTACGGTGGCATTTTCGTAAAATGGTGTAGATACCAATGCCTCTTTGTGGTCGTGGATTATTCCCACTTACAACCAGGTTTACCTGGAACTGCGCCACACAGTCTAAGATGATGTCGTACTCGAACATTAGCTGATGTTGCCACTATGCGCGGCGACGTGGATCATTTAAACCATCAAGACATTCATCCCAATACCAAGTGACTGCATTTTCCTTCCGGCTGATGTAGTCCGAGTATATGGACCTCGGCTCGTGATGGGCCTTCTTTGGTAAAATGATCGTTCTCTGGACGCCTCAAAAGCCCGTTTGTCCCCATGTGACACTGCTATGCTGGCAGCGATGAACATGAAGAATTGAAAGCTTTTGTAATCCATCTAAATCCGTCCAGGAGACGTAAAATCTCGACGAATAGTGAGTGTGCCCAGGTAACCTTGTTCAGAGTTTCTTTCCTGGAGATGAAACGCTTTGGCCACTTGTAAAGTTGACCACCGAGGAATATTCATGTATTGGTGAGAGGGCACAAGTTGCGTCCGACTGCACCATATATATGGTCGCTGGTGAGTTCTGTCTGGATGGACGACGAAGTGTTGATAGTAAAAGTTCGACTCGATGAGTACAGTGACTTTGATTTCAATGCCACTCTCTTCTAAGATATTCATATGCCTTCGGTACTTCCTTCACTACTACAACGTTTGACAGGGAGTCCCAACGTTGTCCGTATGCAGATAGCTATGTATTTTTGGCTATCGTTCTGTGATGAATCTCCTGCGACAGACCTGTCTCATAGGCGGTAGCAAAGGCCAAGCCCCTGGTAGGGTCCGTAAAACGAAACAAGTAGTAAAATTCATAAGTCGTGGCGTGGTGTTGTGGTGTGAGTTGCGGCGCCGAAAATCCACATTTAAGAATTGTCTCGTACCCAGAACGTAGTTGACTGTGGATGTGACTACGAGTCCCTTACTGTTGGTAGGATCATTGCGTCAGAATCCTTTGGATATGCCGAGATAGACACATCGGTATCTGTCAGAGTTTGACAAACATATGCGAAGTCGTCAAAAAATTGCAATTGAGGTATGCGCCCAAGTTTTTGCCGTGTGAATCTCCCGTTTTTCCTGTTCTAACAGTGGACTTGTCTTGACCTGGGCTGCTAGAGGACATTGTCACCCACAGAGACGACCGGTCTGCTACCGAATGCCTTGCTGAGTGGAAGGGCTGACCTGCCGAATACAATACTTGGGAGCCACAGCGAAATCTTGCAAATGCAAGGGCAACTCTTCCCGTTACCTTAATAAGGCATTCCATAGGCACAAGAAGTGGGAAGACTACGCGACGACTGATAACGGTTAGATAGACGATCATACTCGTCCTACCTTAGACATATTGGAAGGCCATGACCATGGCAAACAACATAGCCAGCTCACGAACTTTGACCTTGCTGGCCATCGTACCACTCTGATTCTTAGCTGCGTCATACTTTGTGCGTAAATCGTTCTTTGCAATCCAGATCAATTGGCAAATGCCACGAATATCACTCGGGGTCTAGCAGAGACAGTTAGCATATTGCCAGGTCTTCGGAGACAGGACTGCGACCTACAGGGAGGAAAGATGTGGTCCCTACGTCCGGGCCAAAGGAGATGTTCTCTCTGTATCCGTTGTTCAAGCTCGAGTCATTTTTGGCCAAAGCTCGCTCTCCACCGTCGCCATCTTAACTTGGTAGTTTGACTGCCAGCCAGAAGCATCTCCTGACTGCGTACTTCGAAGGTTATATTGTGTCCCCGTTGGGCGCCATGAGACTCTAAACCCGCGCTCCTAGGATCCCATCGCAGGCTGAAGCGAGAAGATATTCAGCCATGGTACAACATGAGTCGCAACGTATAAAAAGTCGCTGCATCGATCGAGGTTGTCACCGCCTTGTGCACCATAATTATCAAATGGGGGCGAGCACGGTGCTAGGTGATAACGTCGAGAGTGCTTACAAGCGCAACACCGACGATTGAGTCGTGTCGTGAATAGAGTATCATTGTGCAGTATCCGAATTTAGGTCATTTGGGGCTTGGGAGCTGCCGTGACTGATCATGTCGCCCTCTAACCATCTTCGAGACAACAAGATATTTGGTCGCACGTTCAATGGCGGTCCATCACACAGTGCGTGTATGTCCTTTCTTCTGTTTTCTCCCTCAACGAAGGAGATCATCAGGAATAGGACTTACAGAGAGTCTTCGGCCTCGATGGAGATCCGTTTAGTTGGATCATTTGGCCGGAGCACCGCTGGAGTGATGACGATGGAAGTCGCTCGCGATTGCTTATGTCTGTGTTACGGATAGTGCTTGGGTTTTGACCAAGGCAGGCGCCGCACAGGCCGAGCATAACTGACTCGGTGCCATGCTTTTGAGTGGAGCATTTTGTTTGCTCGTGGAATACATACGGTAGAACGAAACGGTGATTTTTGATGCAGAAGGCGTAGGACTTGTTTTGTCTTCCAGGAGCTTATCTGTTCATGTATTTTCAGCTCCGGTTGGCGTGGTCCGAAGTTATTTCGCCACACTATGTGCTCATACCGCCTCTTGCGGCTGACACCCGTCATAGGATGTTGCAGGCCGTCGCCGTATGGGACCAAAAAATGACTGACAACCGCGCCTTTGAAAGTGTTGTCGCCCATATGTGGGTTCAGTCTTTGAATGGCAAACACTCACAAGGATCGAAGATGGCGACCTATTAGTATTGAATGGTCGTTATAAGTCAAGCTGGCCAATTTCTTTGAGTAACCACCGGCGATAGCCCTCTACCAAAGTCCGGCGATGATCCTATATCAGTTCTCACGAATCTTGGCACTGCTGGTGTAGTGTTGTAGAGCAACATGATCTGAAATGGTGGTGTCGTTTAGAGTCTTTAGTGATATTCGATGACGGTGCTCCCGTTCGCATTTGTTTTAGGTACAGCAGAAAGCGGCAAATTGCAGAGACTCAGAAAACAGTTATGAATATAGCAAGTTGCCAGTTATAACAGAGGTGGCGCCGATAGGTGTCTGGTGTAAAGCTGTCCAACCGGTGAGCGGTGGCCAGTTGTAACACATCATCGGAGGCTATTCGTCTTCCTCCGATTCCTCCGATTTATCCACCGGGGGCACTCCCTGGAGGTCGATTTTGATGTTCGGGACGTCTACCACAGGGACCTTGTCAGAGCGGAGTGCGTCACGCATGTTCCGCTGCATGCTGGCGGCGTCTCTCCAACGTCTCGCTGCATTCAGCACAATCGAGAACTGGGCTTCGATTTGGATGACCAACGCGTCGAGACGTCGTTCTCCTGAATAAACCACGGTTCGCGTGCGGGTGCGAGTGCCGGTGCAGGGGATAAGTCGTAGTCATAATGGATTAGGAATGGTTCTTTTGTCCTGTGTTTGCTCTTCGATGGATTCTCGCTTTCATCGCCCAACGTCAGAAGCACTTGACCGCTGATGTGAAAACCAAGGAAGCACGATTCCATTTGTTCCAGACTTGCCTTTTTGCCCAAATACGCGCTGCAAACAGTATCTGTTGCTAGGAAACGGGTTGTAGGGTTGATCTCCTGGTAAAATACTTATTTCTGAATTGCGTTCTGGATTCTATGGCTTTTGGAATATTCTGTAATTAGACAGTCAATTCCAAGGTCAATCGTAAGGCATATTTGAAAGGCTCTTTATGCCAAACATATTTGCAGATTGTTTGCAGACTGTGTCGTTGCTGTCTTGTATAAGGACTGCGTGAAAATCACAGTATATTTCACGGTTATTTGGTCATGCTGGGAAACCCACGAGGGGGCTTTCTTTTATGATGCATTCATGGTCGTCATGTCGTTCCCATTGGTTCGAGGCGGTCTTTGTTCCCTGACGTCTCCCTGGCTGATTAAATTTGGAAGCACCATCTCAACTAGTTACTCGACGGAGGTGGGCATTTCTTGAACTGGTAGACACGGTCTTGGCATATTCAAGAAAGGTAATGAACCATATAATGTTATCGTTGTTGTTCTTGCTGAGTACAGGCATAGTCGAAAGCCAAAGGAGTCGAGCCCGGAAATAATGGTTCTCTGTGGCACGGGCACCATACTCCGTGCAGTTGGGCGACCAAGCTCGTTAGCAGCGCAATGAGTAGTCGGGCCTTGGTATTGCCATGCCTTCACTCGAGGACAAGCAACTGCTAAGTTCCGAATTGGCGAAGCTATTAAGATTCTCGTTTTGATATGTAGCAGAGCAGTCATCATTGTCTTATTTCACCGACCTTATCGTCAGCTGGCATTTCGGAGATATGTAAGTCTTCCTCAGACATCGAATGGTCTCAACGAATTGAACGTCTGCTGTCGACGATTATGGATATTTCTGCCCTCCACTCATTATAGATATGTGTGCCGTTATAGCCGACAAGTCTTTGAGTCTTGCCTCCAACGTCGATCTTCGGTAAGTGAAAGGGGAACAAAGGCGCATCATTGACTTTGTTTCTCGTACAAGTGTCGTAAACCTTGCAAGTGGCAAAGATCGTACACACAGGAGAGGACCTCTAAATGCACTCATTTGGTCCAATTCCTAGTTCAGCGTGTTAGATTTATACGTCTAGGAAACTGTTTTGTGAGAATTTGGCTGTTTTGACCAACACTTACTAGTTCAACAGACCAACTGTGACGTGATCATGATATACTGTACCATCGTCTATTTGCAAAGCATTGTAGATTCAACTTAGTGGAGCAATAACAGGGATCGCTTGACAAAGCGGTTTGCATGTTGATGTCGCCGCTGCTTTTGTGGTCGTGGTAGACGGTCTGGAGCAGAGTGGCCAGTTTGCGTTATTGTCACTGGTATCAGGATCGACTGGAGAGATTTTGTCTCGCAATTCCATTGACCATGCTCACAAATGGGTCACCTAGGTGGCTGGCACTAAAATCGTATTAGGACCTGCCAGATGTGTTGAAATCAAACCCAAACTCACCCCGCTTCGATCAGGAGGCGAACTCGAATTGTCTTCATATTACCTTCGCGATGATGACCCCTCGCCGAATTTCTGAGCACCACAGTGTTGTACAGCCTCTTCTGATCACTGATGAGGTGAATCTGCTTGTGAAGACCACGCACCTCTTAAAGATGCTCATCGGCGAAGACTCGTTATTTCGTACCCGTCTCCTGGATGCGCCATCCGTCAATTGAGGCGTTCTTTGCGATGCCTGTCCTTGCTTCCATCTTGCAAGTCAAGAAGTGCCAATCTTTTGATTGGCTCGAATCCACTTCCGACGTGCAGGGTGTGCCATAGTTGATCTTTTTGTTTTTCCATGCAATATTTGTATGTGGCCTGTGCGAGGAAATCACTGTCTCTTTCGATCCCGACGTGATGGTCAATGAAAGAAATAGAAACTCTCATTGTCGAAACGAGTCTTATACGGCGTCTGAGATTCGTCAAATTTGCTACTAAAGTGGACATAGTCGCCTTTAGCCATTCCTTCCGGCAGTGGTGTGGATAGGGGCAAAGTAAACACAATGTTGGAGCTTGGTCACGTGCCGCACTCTAAGCACAGCTAGATAGTTTTGTCCGACTCGTCGTAATCCCGTTATCTGAAAAGCGCTGTCGTTCGTTCGTTGCACGAGTGTAATGATAAGTCGAGTACAGAAGATGTTAAGATTTGAGCCTAATTGGAGTCTCTCGTATACCATAGAGAGACCCGGCCTCCAGCACTGTCCCACCATGAATAGGACCTGCCCAGAACAAGAGGCAGAGGTCATCGCGGCCGAGGACCGAAGAGGATATGGGTAACTATGGTACACCGTTGTTGTCATGCGTTCAGTGCAGTCCACCACATGTCATTGTTAAGTGTTGCCAAACGCAACCAGGTCATATTTCCGCTCGGGCGTCGATACTTGCGCATCGCGCATTTTACTGGCGCCGGGATTTCCGTATGCTATACATGTGAGTTATTAGAACATCGTGCTCTCCGGACGCATGACTGAATGTGGTTATTTTTGTCTTTCAAATAATTCGGAGAATACCACGGCCGCTGGTCCAATGCCGCAAGTTCAACCACTTCATCGCAAGAAATTTCGGTGGAAGCAGGTCACAGACTCTTGTTGGATAGCAAGGCTGGATTATAACATAGACACTGGAGACGCAAACGCAGCATATGTCAATCAAAGCTCACGGGCCAACCGTCACTGTTCCTCTGAGAGCACCGCGGAGTAGAGACAGTAGACGTAGAAGTAATACTGTATTTGGGTCCCTCACGCCGGTGAGATGACATGCGTAATATGGAGAGGAACCAATCCGTGTGATCTGTCAATAAAATCATCGTCCTCCGATCCTGTTTCGGCTAGCGATGTTGGTTGCACCGTCGAAGTTGGTGGACTGATCATCCTTACTAGAGGAGCCGCGAAAGCTGTAAATGGTCAGGGCAGTATCCTTTCGTGATTTGGGATTATGTAGCGAGCTACCCATCATCAGGCTCGAAAAAGAACAAGAGTGACAAATTGCGCGCGTCGAAAAAATCTGACGTGAAATGTGCGTCCAAAAAATGTTATATCCTGACCGTTGTATTGCCGAAGACGGCGCACATTTTGCTTCTGAATGCTCCCCTGCCTTGATAAATTGCTTGGTGATAATTTGCTGGGCATTAAATCCCTATGCGGTCAGCATTACAGTACCCACAGGAGATGTATAATTCAGGAGGACACTAACCGTAAGGACACATTGTTGAGTGTATATGCAAGAAAACCTTGCCTCTTTGAATGGAGACCATGGTCCGCGAATCGATCGCCCGTTCACATATACTATGCAAGCGACCACAGCATATGTTCGTGTCTCCGGTTGCTCTCCATTTCGGTGCAGATAATGCTTCTTCGCGCAAGATAGGTGCTGAGAAGACATTGTTTTAGGAGACAGCATTCCATGCGCTGAGTCCAAGTTGAGTTTTGAAATATGATCTCGTCCGCAGCTAGCTGACCGAAGATTGGTAGAAGCCATTAATGGCTACGCATATAAACGCCAACAATTTATTTCTCGACATGAAACCTCCAAATCAAGCCATGTGTTCTGTTAGCTTTAGGAGGACATATCGAACCAACATGACAGAGTCAAATTTCATGTCTCTGTTATCAGCATGGATGCGTACCCTCATTCCATCCCTCCTAGAGGGACAACAGAAATGAATTGCGTAATCATTACCAATGACAAATACATGCGAAAAGTTGTCACTGGTACTGTCGTAATTGTAGCGAGATTGCATGACTGATGGAAATGGAAAGACGGCACCGTATATTCCTTGTGCTCTCTTCCTGGGGTGTATTTGACATCATGTCGGTTCCCAGACGGTGTTTTGTTTTAACCGCCAAATGCATGTCGTCACCTTGCTTGTATAGTTCTCGTAAAATCCAAGCCCATGGGCCATAATCCATTTGTGCTTTGTTGCGGTGATATGATCGGAACCATCGTTGATTGTTTGAGTAGTAACCGACAAGGTAAATCAGATTCGTTGGGCCCATCAAAAAATTCTAAACTTATCAACATCGTCTTGATGCCGTGGATACCCTTGACAACGGATCTGCTAAAGGCCATGATGAAGTGCGCTCAAATCGTCCGTAATCGTATAAGTCATGCACATTTGAAATGTGCATGACATGATATATTCGCGAGGCGTTTGATCTATCTTTGTACAGCGCTGTACAATTGTCGCATGCCCCAGCGTGTGGTGCATGCACCTATTCAGGTGCAGTCCTGTACTGATTCGCGACTGCTAGTTCAAGGGCCGTGGAGGATTGATATAAAACTGCAATGACGACTCTGTATGTCCTTGACCTGATGTGAAGGCGCCGTCCATGATTACAATGTTTATGTGAAAGGGCTGGAAGGTTTTGATGTGGCTTCGAGTTACGGAATATTTAACCTGCCATATCAGGGAAGAAATCCACAGCCGAGAGCCAGAGAATGTTGGCCAGAGTCCTTAACATTTTGTCTTCACTGGTATGACTTTGGAGCTTGGTTATTTGATCCAGTCTAATCCCATGTAAAGTATCATACTACTGCACCAGCTGCAGCTATTGTCAGCGTACATCCGAAATTCACTGCGGCCTAGCCCTGGGTGCGCATCAGTGAAGTGACAGTATTAGTGGTGCTGATAGTGGTGGTGGTGGTGGGAGGCTCTTCGTTGTCATCGGAGTTGATGAGTGATGGCGTTGTCGGTTGTAGCTGTGGCATAACCACAACTTGTCCTTATAAAAGTATTCGACGAGATGGTAGAAGCGAGTCCACTGCCCAAAACGAAAACAACAATTCATATCTTCGGCGCTGCCAAAACCATAATCTGGGAGTTTATTCCCTTGGTCTGTGTACCTGCCGGTTGCCATCAGCATAGAAGTGGAATCCGGCCGTCTTTGACGTGATCAAGGCAGATTTTCCGCATATGTGCCAGAATGGACGGCCTCCATCTAGCCAGGAACAGATGATTTTCAAAACAGATGTTGAGGGTTATTGTCCCTGGAATTCAACTCTCGTCTTGTTGCTTAGTGCACCAATGTGTCATGCGTTTGGGCTTGGAAATTAGACAACTCAGTTCCTGCGTTCTTTGCATTTCTTCAATAACAAATACGGACAGAACAGACCATCGTCGTTGTCTCCCTATCTCATAATGTCTCTGTGGCAAGAGCACATTCCATTGAGAGCTTTCGTCCGTTGTACCAGCAGATTTTCCATGCTGTCCATCCTTTGAAAACGGAACACTCAGACTACAGAGTCGCCTCGGTTCATGAGCATGTTTTAGTCTGGACTCTTCCATCTGTCCCCGCGACGGTTGTATGTGGGAGCTCATTGTTATAAAGGAGAACGACGAAAACAACAACACCTTGTAGGGGAGCCGTGCATCGCATCTGGCTCCGGAGTAGGATAACGTGGCTGCTTTTGAACATACTCCTCGCAGCACAGTTATAGGGACAGTTTTTTTGCATTACAGCTCCCGAGGAACTTCAGTACACGTAAAAACTAATGGGCCAAGTTTTATCCACGTCAGCCACAGAAATGATGAGAGGAAGTAGGCAGGAAGGTGTTGATAAGAAGATCTGGAGAAGAAGCTCTTGATGATATGATCTGGAAAAGAAGATCTTGATCAGGAGAGCTTGATGTACGAGCTGGATGATTACAGCCGCTGACCCATTTTCTGTTGCTCGCAACTGAAATTCTGCAACTTCATCAAGCAGATCGTTCCAAGATTTTGGAGACAAGGCGATGTTTCCATTATTGCGAACTTGAGTCTCCTCAGTAACGGTCAGCATAAACCGACCCAGAGTATCTTGCAGTCGTAATGGTATATTTTCATGGTATCCTTTTGCTTCGCAAATACAAGTCCTGTTCCTTAAGTAAGATAACCGGGTGGTGTTTCTGCCTTGCTGGTCTAGTGCAAGACAGTTTAAACGGAGATCTTTGCAACAGTGATGATATTGGCACGGAATCGTCCAAATTTTGACCACGTTCCGGACATACAATCTGTCCGGCGGTACAGGCTCTCTTGGTCGAATGCTGACATATCTACTTGTAAATATATTTGTGCCTTCTGGAGAGGTGAAAGAAGCTGAGGTCTCTAGGACAGCCCAGACAAAACGGATGCTTCTGCTCGAGACGGGTGCACAAGGCGGACGACTCGCCCCGCTTGCAGGTGTAAACATAGTGTAATTGTGGTTGCATTCGGACGGGCGTTGCGCTGCCTCACCGACTCGAGGACGAATTCGAGCTCAAAAAACATATAAGGGTCGTGGCAAGCAGTTGTTCTCAGGGTACAAACCGCTCGTTGAAAGGCCAACGATGAAACTACTTCCATTCCCCCCCATGATGCTGCAGCTGCCGTTCAACACCCCACAACATTCTCGATCAGGGCCTTGGGAAAATGAACTTTCCAGTAGAGAACCCGTGCTGTGAGACAAAACTGTGATTAAACGGCGGCGTGGTTTTCTTTTCTTTTCCCACAGCGGTATGTCTAGGGTTTTATGGCGGAGAGTCTGAACTGCCGTACTGAATTGCTTGGCGACTTCGCTCGCAAGGTTCCGAGCCGATGGCAGGATCTCATGCTCCGAAGGCTCATGAAAACCACCGATCCTGAATCCTGTCAACATAGTTGTAGGAGAACAACGGACTCATTTCTGGTTTGGATCAGACCCAGTTGTTGTATCCCAGGGTTGCTTCCCCGACAGTCACAAGCGTAATGCTAGTGCGGGATGCTATAGTGTCTAGGATGACTGGCTCAGTTGATCATGGAGGACATATTCCGATGACGGTGTGAAGCACGGCGTTTGTCATCCAAGTTCTTTTTGATCTCCACATTTGCCAGTGACATATTGGTGACGTTGTTATTGTTCCGGATAGGGCGGGAACCGTTTGTGCGATATGCGCATAATTTGCATCCAAACAAACTGGCCGAGTTCCGGTGTTTTGCTGTCCAGTACGTAGCATTTCTAATAATGCATTGACTCTTTCTTTTTGGTGAAAAAAGAAGTGATTTGAGATAATATTCAGCATGATTGAGAGCCCCATTGGTTTCCAAATTTGGCGACGACGTTGCCAAGTGCGTGAGTCTATCTTATTCGTTGTGATCAGGTTAGGACAGCAATCGTCTTGCTTCATCTTCAGTTGGGTGCTGTTATTTAAGGCACGATGAGCCGACCCATCGCAAACATACTAGTGAGGGTGCTACCCCTATACACTGAGTCGGCTCTACAGCCAAGACTATGCTTGCTGGCCACGTGAACTGACAGTGCATGTCACCGGGTGTAATGCCGAGAAAGACTCAATTTATTGAATCTCGTCTTCGTGGAGAAAGATTGAGCAGGCTTGCCAGCTTAGACAATGGTGATGGATTCTCGCCGCTTCCTTGTCGCGTCCACATACGACCATCCCGACAATCTCGTATCATAGTAGTGGCCTCTGATGGTGGTCCTGATGTGAAAGAGTACAACACCTTAACACGGACTGGCACTACATCCGATCGGGAGTGGACTGTGCATAGCAGTGGCCGATTTTGTACGAACAGTGCATTGTCCATTTTTGCTTCTGCAGGTAGGACGTCGACAATACACGTTTCCCCCTGAGTTCAGCGTACACATGTGGCGGTACTGTTATCTTGTCCACCAGCGGGCTGACGGTAGTGTAGCCGTGTCGTACTCGGCATCGGACAGGGTAAAAGTTGTGACCAAGTCACATAACACAGAGAGGCGCATTGAGTTGGCTCAACATGCCACTGGTCGACGATCCCTGCGGCCTGATGAGACCAATTCTTGGACGTCATGATGAGGGTGGTTGATTGTGTTTAGCATACCGTATGTATCGCGGGTGATATGTCTCGCAAAGTTATTTTGGCAAAGACACTGACATCTTTCACAACGTAACACAATCACGTCATGTTCAACCCAAAAAAAGGGGGGAAGAACGAATTTGGGAATGTAACGACTGGTTTCTCACTGTAAAAAGCTCCCGTATCCTGCCAGAAGTTTGAAAGGCAGCCTTTCGAGTGAGAAACGTCATCTGGTCAGAATGGAATCACTAGGCCGTGATCATGTATCATGCGAATCAAAGTCACAGACCCCGTGTCTTGTTCATTGGTTTTGGACTTGGGTCTCGGGTTGAGGCAGGTAAGCGACCTTGTTCTCTCACTAGTGTTAATAACACGGCAGGATTGCCCTTTATGACTGTTGATGCCTGACCAGGGCTGGTCGTCCGTACAGCACACAGAGCATTTCCGGTGGCATTCTTCTAGGTCTGATGAAAAGTATCATCAGTTTTGGAACCGAGGAAAGTCGAGTGTTCATCTTTGGTTGCATTGACACTAGTCTTTCGTTGATAGCGTATGGGTCTCACAAAACGGGAATTCGTGTCAATTTGTGGTGATTTCGTAGGCCCGTCTCAATTTATCGACGCGGCCTGATGCGGTGGGGAGTGCCATAACACCTACTGTTGAGAGTGTCGTTCGGTATGTAAAAGATCATATCGAGTGGTTGGCACATTTTATTGTCTCCGTGTTCTGATCATGAAGCTGGACAAATTCCTCTGGCCCTCGCCTTTCTTGGTGAGTTTTTATATTGTTTGATGTGCATGAAGCGCAGGGTATAGCTGTAAATCTGGGTACGATCCAAAGGAAGCGTTTACCAGTAACATAGTTTCTTTCATCATGCAATGCACTTACGTTGTGTGCTTCGGTCAATCACATTGAAGTCAACCCGGACACGACACATGAATATTGCCTGTGCCGCGGCCATTCTCAGTGGCACATTCAGGTCCTGTCATTCGTAAAATGACAGTGTTGGGTACCACACGGAGTTATCCGCGTTGTTCCTCTGCTGTGTCGTCGAATGCTATTTTGTCGCTTGGGTAAACTGGGTATCTTGAAAGCGTCCTGTCGATACAACAGTTCCTGGTCACTGTCTTCCCCGTATGGCGATGAAGTCATAGTCTTAATATGTTGGTCAGTTGGTGACTTGCCCCTTCACCTATGAAGCAAACTCTTATATGCCGGCACTTCTAAATATGCCAAGCTTGTTGATCCGTGGGGCACTGCCAGCCACATGTGAGTGCCCGTCGGCGAAATAATCGTGCAGTTGTGTGTTGACGATACAGTAATATTAGTGTCGTTTGTCCACTTCCATGAGGCGAGAAGAGGAATTTTGTACTGGCTAGATGCATACATTAGCGACGTGGAGTGTTTGCGTCGTCGACCTCGAACACGATGTATCTGGCCCTTTATTCTAGTCGATGTCGTGAAGCGGATCCAGATGCCTTCATCAAACTTCTCCGCCGTTGAGGGACCAGCACAGGCAGCCGATAGTTTAAGGAGATTGACGATGACGTTGACTTTTGGTGGATACTGTGGCCGCGAGCTGTTAAGGCATGAAAAAAACACACAAAAGGGTGGTTTTCGATGCATGGCGGTGGCGTTCTCCGTGAGCCGTGAGACTCTGAATTGGGTTTACGTAACCTCACGATCTAGACACACCCAACTCTAGTTCTGCACTGTAGAGCAGCACATATCGAAATTCCCTTTTCGCCATGTAATTCCCGTCATCGACTGAGTTTGGGGGAAATTTTCTGATGCTCGTAATGGACGAGAAGGCATTGTCGTCTTGTCCATTCCTTGGCTATTCGGTTCTGAGACGCGAGCTCGCGACAACAGCGTCGGTGTCAATCGTAGTCATAACAGCACCAGCATAATAGACGCAGACTCTTCATGCTGCAAGCCGTACGCAACACTAAGTGCTCACCATGGTCTTGATCGAGCTCCTCGGGTGTCTTGATAAAGCAGATGTGGATCATAGTGCGTTGGACTAGTCCACATGTTCATTCATATTAAATTCGTCGAGCACCAAAGATTCTCCGCCGCCTTTGCCAGAGATTTGCCCCCGATGTACAGTAGCTGCTTACACACAGCGGCACATCACTTTGTCGCATCCAAGCTACTTTTCTCTTTGCCCTCTCGGATGCAGTTGATGGCCATGAGTCTGCTGTCCAACCAGTCGATATTTTGAGAAGACCCTGTCTCGTTGTTTCAGCCAATAAATCTGCCTTGGAAATGGCAGATAGGCAGATCTGATGACCAGCAATGGATATGCCACATAAGCGGAAAACGGCTCAGAACCAGAACATATTGTGGACTCATCTTCTGCTGGCATCACCGGCGAATCGTATATATCCTCTATGGCGACTATTTTCCATTCATAGCTTTGGTCGTCCAACCGGATGTGCGTTGCAAGTGATTCATCTATAGGAACGCTCCAAATGTTGATGTGAAGCCATCGTATTGGCGGGGAATGGCTAAAGAATCCCTCCAAACCCCAATTAATAGCGTTATTATCACCACTACTAGATAATTGGTAAATGATTCGCATTGTTGCCAGTGATGCTGCCGGCTTCCTGTTGTCGAGACCGCGCCCATATGCTCGTCTTTTCTCTTTAGCCAGCATCCCCAGCACACCAGCGTCGAGCATGATATAGAACGATTGGGACTTGCATGTGTATGAACCTCGAACGGTAAGACAGATTGGGGGTCGATGAGTACGCGATGCATTACCAGTTGGTTGACGCAAACGACCGCATTCGGACGACGTTCGCAAGGATTGTCATCCGCTTGTAGTACGTTAGTCACGGTTCGTTCTTTCCGTGTTAATAAGATCTTGACTCCTCGCTTGTTAGGCGTGTCATCGTTAATAGCGCTGTGTGGCAGGGGGGGAGGGCAATTAGACTCCCCCGGGTCTCTGGCTACCGCGCGCCGAGGTCGACGCGTTGTTTGACACATTGGGGCGTCTGTTATGTTTAGAGACCCGAGGGTGTACGAAGGCCCACCGGCCGCCGGGACGGCCTTGGCCTAGGGAAAGGGTGGAGTGGGCATGGGAGCGTGACCGTGTAAAGAGAGACAGTGTGTGTTGTAGTGTGGCGGCGTAAAACATACCTTGCGTATCGAGCCATGTTAGGAATCCGGGCGTTTGTTGGAATTTGAGATAGCTTGCCACCGTGGCGGTGTTGTCGTCGAAGCTCTCTACTAGGCACAAAACCGTGTCTACCATGGTCTGTTGGGTATGCGCTCGTAAGCCTCCGGGGGACAATTTCCTCGGTACTCTCCTCGAGAATAGTAACTGTCTCGGGACGATACAGCTGTAGCGTAGGCCATCAGCGAAGAATCCCATGCTCGTCTGCGGCAACCATGGCAGTCCATGTTCAACTCAAGTTGCAAGTTGAATAATATGGCCAACTTCCGGGTCGTGCTATTACTGCGGCCATCTTCCTCGATGTTCTTTTGGACACGTTTTATAGCATTGGTTTGAACTTGTCAGTAGAGCGTCTCGTCTGCTCTGCTAGAACTTGCAGTGACGTTTTCTTGATTTTGCCAATGTTCGTCTTGGCGATATGCATAAGTTCCTCAGCTTCGTACCGTAACTGATGGAAATCTCTCCGGACAGTGATGAGTTGGTATGAAAACCAACAACGTTCGATACTTCATCAATCACTGATTAGGCATTCTGGGGTTGCCGCGTTTGTTCCACGTGTCGTGGGAAAAATTGCCGACGTGTCGAAGTGGCTGTCTGCATCCACCTCAAAATGTTCATGGAGTAGGTTGAATAAGGTTTTCACTTCAAGCTGCCAGTCGCCGCCTGTAACAAGAATCCTGGAGACACCCTCTAAGGTGATGGAGGCCCGTTCGAGACACGGCCCAATACGGCCGTTCTATGCAACGGTCGCCTACATGGCGAGACTCTGGTGGAGAATCTTGCATCGCCAAGTCGTTTAAGGAAGATGGTCGAGAACTACCCCGCAAGTACTCTTCGATAGTATTACTACTTTTTAAACGGTTGTAGAAGTCGTTTAGATATCCTTGATTTTCGATCCTAGTTGTATAGTCGCTTTATTGTATAATAGGAACGGTAAATACCCGTGTAACGGTAAACATCTCCGAGCTTATCTCGACTCGTATCCACTCGACGTAGATTATAATGATCTAGTCGGTCTTTTTCTTTAACGTATCGAGTTACCCGACTATAAGTAAACGGTGGCGTATGAGTATACTGTCGCCCTAGTTCCGGTGAGGATCTATCCGTTCAATAGAAATTCAGCAAAGTGAAACGGCACGACCATGTTCCTGTAAGACAGGCTTTTGATCAAGTCGGCACTCGTCTTATGGAGCGTGGCAGAGTTGGCCCGAACATGGATCCGTCGTCAAAAGGACTTGGAAAAAAGGGCCTCTGCCATTATGTAAGATGACGGTATTCTGGGCTCTTCCATGATCACACTCTCCGTATTCAAAGTAGTTGCTTTTCTTTTTGTCAGTGCCGCCAGTACATCTACCCGGACGTCACATGTTGCGTGGTCAGTCAATGTGTAGCAAGTGTAGATAGCTGGACCCCGTGGCCGTGGGCCAGCTGATTGCCGGTCAAAAATACACGATTAATGAAGAGGTACCGTTTCGTCAACGGGGATGTCGATGCGTTGGCAGGTCGTACGGCACTTGCCCACCGCTGGGCAGGATAATGGAGTAGATGGCCCGGTGGCACGCGTCGTCTTGCTGTGGAAGCATAACTTGGTTGTATTAGCTTGATATATCTCAGATCGGGATGAGAAACAGAAAACCATATTACTCACTTGTGAGCCGATTAGTCGAGAGCACAACTCGAGGACCCGTTATGCGTATAATAGTAAAGAATATTCAGCCCTGTCGATGCGACACTGTCGTGTTCTTTTCTAAAAGGCGCCATATTAATATCAGGTGATACGCTAAGTCTTGTGCCATATCTCCAAATGTGTGAACGCTTTGGGACAAATCGGCCCCTCCATCGCATGTCGTTGGACCAGACCTGAGAACAACTGCAGTCATCTTTTTCAGAAGAAACGCAAGTGGTTTCAAAACTTCCGATTGAAAGGAACATTGAACGCAATGTCAAAGGCTAGTCCTCTCATCGCGGTATTTTTCTAGCGTAGAGATCCAGGTCCGACCAGGCCAAAACAAAGGTCAAGTTGACCACGGAGGTGTGTTGACTCTTGCTATCCCATCTCTGCGCACATCCAGCTAACGTTTACGATGATCACTAGGTCGGATTTCTTGTTGCGATCTTCACTTTGCTTGGTATCGAAATTGTATCTCTATCGATGACCTTTCTCGTCATGTCTCTTTACGTGCAGTTGGGATATAAGAACAAGGGCCACACTGTTCTTGGGCCGACTGCAAGGAACCTTCACTGCGAGATCTTGACCAGAACGAGCCAGGCAGCGCACTGGGAGTCTACCTCTCGTTAGTACGTCGCCGACCAGGACCATGCTTGCCTTGACTTACCCCCTTCCCCCTTGTCAGCACGCCCATGGCGCAGCTGCCAGTCCGCCGCGTTGTCAAATGCAATCACATTTGTGTTTTGTAGGTCGCAACGTGAAGAACTGTGTGACAAACACAGTCATGTCACAATGCAATTGTGCACCACTGCTACTTGATGTATTCAGAAACAAACTTTGTAATCACTTGTAACTGGAAGCGAGAACTCAACGTCGTCATAGTCACAGTCATAGTGGTGTCACAGGTCATTTTTCTCCACACGGTGTTTCTGCAGTTGTTTCATGACAAGCTCACAGGCTGCCACCAAAGTTGCAGACGTATTGGGAAGACTTGTATGCTTCCGCCATAACTATAGTGGGAGTGCGTTTCTTAGCGTGTTGCTGAACACAGCTCCGCAAAGTACCGTATGGATTGATGACGAAGATTATTGTTGGTTGATATGTTTGATAGAAAGATATCCCCATCGTTACTGCAGGTCAGGCTGCCCATGACCTTGTAGAGAAGAACATGTCCACGGTGCTCATGTCCGATCACGTTGATGTTGTTCGAAACTCTGCGGTCAACCATTAGTGTCATTGCCAAAGTGTTGGGGTTTCTTCCGCCATACCTCATGTTGCAGCCGAGTCAGCGTACCAATGCCCGTTGCATTTTTGCCGATGCTCCAGACCAGCCCGCTCCTCCATAGTTGTTTATGGAGTTGTTGGGTTCATGACCCGCTCAGGTCAATTAAGACACAAAGGACATGATCATATTCGTGATAAGAACTGCCCACCATGTTGTTGAATGCTGCTGTTGGTGTTGGTTGAGTGAGCATGGAAGAGAGAGAGAGAGAGGAGAGTTGGGGGTCGAGGAGAGGCGGGGGATGGCAGGTATTTATACTTTTGGGGAGAGAAGCCCCGAGGACTTCAGAACCTGGCAGAAGGTCGTGGAAGGACCTGTCCGTTTGCAGGATCAACAGGGGTGGTGACTTCGTCTGATGTCTCGCAGATCGACGAGGTCATATGGTGTGATTTCGTGTGTAAGTTTATTGATTTATCGAATTCATCTCGTTATTTATTTTTGAAATATTTTGGTTTTCAGAATAGTTTCAAAGTCGTTGTGATATTTTAGTCGGCTTTGCAAAGACAACCCCATGAGAATTGGGTTACCTTCAATATTTCAAACAACTATCAAGCCATCCTCATTTCCGTACGGGCAACCTTATGACAAGGCAATCAATTTCAAGTGAACAAACAAATTGGTGGCAAAGTGAGTATGAAGATGAGGGACATGAGAGAGAGACATGAGGACATGCTCCGTTCTCACATTTGGGAATCAGAGATCTTTACTGCAAGCGTAGCAGGTCATCAGAAATATATCAAAATGTCATTGGTCTATTGTTTTGAAGCTCGTCTATCAATTTATTTTCAAACTTTCACCAACTCCAGCTCGCTATTCCGTTCGGTGACGACCACTTCATTATCATCTCATATTCACCAAGGGATCAGAGGCATGTCACGTAACAATCAAGACTCTGTCAAATACACATCATGGATACCTTACAACGACGCCAACGCCTTGTCAACCTTGTCCTCACTCCGCTTCTCACAGGCGATGAAGAGAGTCAAAGCGGCCGCCAGCCGGTCCTTGGCCACCGGGTCGGCCTCGATGGCGGCATCCAGCAGCTTGCCGTTGTCGGCCAGGTAGTCGACTATGGTGACGGTGTCGTAGCCCGTGGCAACCTTGGTCGGGTCGGCCGTGTTCAGGGGGTCGATGCTCAGCAGAGGCTGCAGACGGGCCGAGGGCGCCTTTCGGTCCTTGTAAAAGGGTGTGTCGGCCGCCGGTTTGGGCACACAGGCCGCGGCAGCGACAGCACCTCCGGGCCGCTCGGCGGCTGTGTAGGGGTGGGCGGCGAGGTCACGAATCGCGGTGTGGAACAGCGTGGCAGAATGGCAGCCCATCTCGCCGGCAGCCATGGCCTCTTCTGGGGAGACAAAGCTGGCGTTCTTGACCAGCGGTTGGCGCTCGCCAGTGGCCGCGTACAGGCGGCGGTACAAGTCCAAAATCTGCACGAGGCGGGCGGCGTTGGGGTGCTCGACGGCCGGGTCGGCGACAGACGGCCAGCAGGAGCGGTCTTCATGGGCGCGGACGTCGTTGAAGTAGGGGCTGATGGACAGGCAGCGGGCCTGGCTCGCGGCCATGGCCTGGGGGACGCCGAAGAGAGCGGTGCCGAGCGTCTGGATGCCCTCGGCTTGGAGAATTTTGGCGGCGTTCAGGGCCGGACCCGTGCAGGGGATCTTGATACTGAAGCGGTCGCGGGGGATGTTGACCCGGGTAAACTCGGCATCGTAGAGATGGGCGTGCGCGACGGTGGCGGCGGTATTGTAGGCCTGCGACGGCGATGTCTGGAGGAGGACCCGGCCACTGATGTGGTCGACGACCTTCTTACACATGCGAACGGCCATACGCGTGTAGATGGCGAGCCAAAGGGGGTGGGCAGGGGCATTGGTGGCCGCAGCATACTCATCGCGGACCTCGCGGGCGGTGTCGCGCAGCAGCTCGACGTTGGACGGGTGGCCCATCTGGATGTCGACGAAGTTCTGGTTGCTGGTGAGATCGTGGAACTTGATGGTGGGCTGCATCTCGACGAGGAAGTCGGGGTCCATCCAATCAACGTCGACGTTGACTGGCGGTGTCAGTGATGTTCGTTTCCTGTGGAAGAAAGGGGACGCGGCGTTCACTTACGCTCCTGCTCGAGCACGTCGAGCCATGAGACGGAAGCCATGATGTGTGATGTGTGGCGAGTGGTGAGAATGTGTTGGTTCGTGAGCTGTGTGGCGGTATCGACAAGGGACGAATGTGACTTGGCCTTGATCGACTGGGAATGCTCAGATCAATGTTCGCTGTTCATTCTCGATTGTCAAACAAGAGACGTAAGGAACATGGTCCGTCGTCGTTGGCTGTCCATCAACTCAGTCTTAAATGGCCGGCCGTCTCTGACGCTGGACACCGCCAACCTGGATGGTTCTGTCCCTCTTTCTTCGTCCCCTCCTTTCCCTCCGTCAAGTCGGCGTTGGGGTCGGCTCTGCCATCGTGCGGGGAGAGCGCGAGAGAGGTACCTTCCTCCGCACATCGCTGTTTTCTCCGCTTCATATCACAGTGGAACTAGACTTTGGCGCCTGACCACGGGACTGAAAAAAAAAAAGACAGATGACTGCGGAGACCGCATTGAAGCCTAACCGCAATGTGACCACATCCTCCATCCAGCTCTATCTGTTTGCATATTCAGCTAAAGTTGATGACTCCTATCCGGACATACAACGGTTTTTCCAACGGTGCTTGTGTCCTTTCCCACGCATCACGACCCGTTAGACGGAATTTCCTAATCGGGGAATCCTAGAGAAAACGTCCCCAACTCCACTTCACGATGCACTTGTGGACGCGCAATAAGGTCAATAATCGCGGTGGAGATCAGCGCGAAGAAGGTCTAGATTTTGGTGGTCAAGGCAGTCGGTGTGCTGCTGGGAAGAGTCCATCGGCTGGATGGTTTACAAATCATGCACCGAAGAAGTCAGTCAGACGCCAATCAGATTTCTTTGTCAGCCACGGAAACAAACGTGTCGACACAGGCACACCTGCGTCATAGTCTGACATGCAGTTGTCCGAAGCTGGCCTTGCGTGACAATGTGTGACAACGTGTGAATTTGTACTTTCAACGACTATAGATTCTTCACGCGCAATCATGCCTTGGGCGGCCGCGCCACGAGGACATGACCACTTCCACACAGCGTGACAGCGCCTTCACCATAGGCCAGCAGAACGGTGTTTCCTTTTGTCAGCAGCAGTGTCTGGTCGTCCTTGCTCGGGGTCGACATTGTCAACGTGCCGTCCAAGACAGCGACGAGCGAGAATCCCGACGCAAGCTCCTTCGTTTGTCCCTCGGCCAGGACCACTTCCTCCATGCGAAAGTACTCTTCCGACGCCTCCGCAAAGACGCTGTCATTGTGTGCCATGCCCTGGATCGTCCTCTGTTCGCGCATCGCTTTGGTGACCACGAAACGCTGCACCTCCTCACGGCTTCGACCCTTGCCGTCCACTGCCGTCAGCGCCGTGTCCCAGCCAACGCCCAGATGCCCGTCCTTGCGCCCGTCCAGGTCAAACCCGGTCCACTCCAGCAGGATGCTCACGTCCGCTGGCTCCTGCACCTCCACCAGCAGAATGCCCTCGCCGACAGCATGCAAGAACCCGGGAGGCACGTAGACTGCGTCGCCGGGCAGGACATCAAAGCAGTGCAGCCGCCCCAACAGACCCGGGTCCTGTGAGAGGGTGATTGCTTTAAGAGACTCCACTGTTGTGTCGTCCTGCATGCCCAAGTAGACCTTCCCGGGCGTCAAAATGTACCACGCCTCGGCCTTGCCGTGCATGTGCCCGTCTTTGGGGCTGAGATGAGCCTTGACCCAGTCGTCGTGCGGGTGTGCATGGACGGGCAGCCGCTGTCCTGCGTCCAAGAGCTTCACCAGCAGTTTGGTGTCGACGCCAAAGGCTTTGATGTGGTCGGGGCCGAGCCAGTAGTCGGGATTGGCACGGAGGGCGTCAACCAGCAACGGTCCCTCGGCATCGTCACCACTACCCGGCAGGTGAGTAAGACCCAACGGTTGGCTGCCGCTGCACGATGTCGTTGACGCGACCCAGTCTTCTGGTTCGAACGATGGGCCGTCCGACCATGACGATACAGATGACGAGGTAAGCGGTTCTTGTCCCCGGAAGGCACGGATTTGCGGCCCGCCGCGGTAGAACCGGCTCGGTGGCTGGTTCGCTGGAAGGAGAATGGGCATGTTGGAGAGAGAGGGTGCTGACTGTGGGAGTGTTGATGCGGTCTTTCGTGTTGCCGTCAATATGGATTGTCTGTGTTTACACAAAGGCTGAACCTGTAGCGAAAATGCCTACGATGTCACCGAACCGTAAACGGCACCATGAGCACCATTAAAATACTGCATCAATTTTACTAGCATTCCATGCCCATTCCGTACATGCGGTTCTCGTTCGTCCTGTGAATACACAAAAGAGAATCTGTCGATGCTCTGAACAGGGCAGCATACACAGGGCAGCCGCTGGCTTACACGCAAAAGAGAGCTAACACGGCGGAGATGCCCAAAACGGCAAGAAGGCTTCACAAGCGGAAGCGCACTACAGAGCGCACCCCAGAGGCTACGCAAACACTATGACTCTACGCCGGATTATAAATGACGGCTGTAAAGCAAACTTACAAATAAACATCAACATTATCGAGAACACAAAATGCATAGACTTGTCTGTTCTTGCATGATGGCAGTGACCTGCCAAGGTCAGCTCCGTCTTGACCGCATTCTGGGAGAGTCCGATTATGGACTAGCGTCTTTCAAGCCACACCCAGCCACAGGGACTGGGTCGCGAGTTCTTGGGTGTTCTTGTAGCTTCTTGCCGTTTCTGGCGGTGGGTGAATCTTGAAATTACTGGGGAGAAAAAGTTGGAGTTTTAGGCTGCGAGAGCCCCGCGAAAATCAAAAGTCGCCCCAAAGTAGCGCCCGATAAGAGAAACCCCGCTGTCGCTGGAAAAAAGTCAAAAAAGCTTGGAGAGCATTGCAAGGAAAGGAACGGCGAAGCGTACGACAAACAAGACACAACGAGCAACAGTAACGAACATCCACGAGGCAAGAAGGTCACACACTCAAGATACAGCATAGCACATCCGCCTCTTACAGCCATATCCCACACACCACGCACACAATGCAACAGGTCCAGCAGGTCCCGGCCGGCTTCGACGCCGAGAACGCCGACAACTTTGAAGATGTAAGCACCGGCGGTCCTGACGAAAGCAGAGAGACACAGGACGAAAAGTATTGACGCCCACATAGATCGAGAAGCAGTTTGCCGTCAAGGCCGTGCAGCACATGGAGACGTACTGGGCGATCCTGGAGCGCGTGCGCGGGTCGACGCTGCGGCTCACAAAACTGGACGACGACATCCTCGAGCACCTCCAGAAAGACTTCCCCGACTTCGACCCGGCGGCCACGATTAACGAGGACGAGATGAAGAGCAAGACGGGCAAGGAGCGGTGGCGCAACTTTATGATGGCCTACGAGAAGAAGGTGGACGACTACAACTTTGGCACCATGATGCGCATTGCGCCGAACGTCGAGTATGGCCGGGACGAGGTGATTTTTGGTACGTAGCCGCGGAGCAGCGAGTGACGCGAGCATTGCTAGGGACAAAGACTGCGCGCGAAGAGAGGACAACAGTGCTAACAATCACAGTGCCACGGATGCAGTTCTATGCGGTCGAGATTGCACGAAACCGCAAGGGCCTGAACGACTGGATCTACGAGAAGGCCCAGGCCGAGAAGGCGGCGAAGAAGTAGACTCTGGCGGTTGATGAAGAAAGAGAAAAGAAGAGAAAGCGGAATTTACGGACGGATACCAACAGCGACCGCTGTATATAGGGGGAAGAAAATGAGGTTGCTCACGACCTGGCCGCAGTTGACAGCCAAATAGACTGTCGCTGTTGGCTGCCACGGGTCGGGGCCGGCGTTGCTGCTGCATTTTTCTTTTGGACATACAATTTTGCATTTGGTTTAATGAAACGATTTTTCGTTCTTCGAAAGGCATCACATGATTCAACCGTTCTCTTTCTCCTTGTAAGATACATGCGGCCTGCTCTTTCCGCATTCGGGGTTGCTACTGCGCAGTTGGCTCTTGCCATTGTTCCACCAGCACAGTCGCACCAAAATGGCCAAAATGTGCAACCACGAACCACCAGCCAAGCCACACAATACGAACAAACGCCCCCTTTCCACGAAATCAACATTCGAGACGACGGACACAGACAACCGCAAACAAAGGCCTCGCTGCCCCTGGCATCACCAACAATCACCCACACCAAGTGCATCCTCCTTTCAGCGACCCGGTGGATTCAGTGAACAACATGCATCTCTTTGACGAATTGACGCTTTGGGCGGGCGAGTGCTTGCCAGCGTATCCGATCGCCATGGCCGCTTCCGTCCATGGCTGTTCTCCCACAGGGATGTCGAGACGAACTTTCGTCTTGTTATGGCCATATTGATGACTTGTCTCATTTTTCTCTTTCAGTCCCCTTTCATATGGCACAGACTTGCTTTTTCTTGCCCCGAGATACTCCCAACCGACTTTCTTAGTACGCCCCAACCTGGCAACAACTTCACGATGAAGAACGACTCAAGTCGGTTCTCGATTCTGTCGCTTTCGACCATCGGTGGTGGTAGCACCAGTGGTGGTCACAGCAGAAACAGCATCCGCAAAGACAGCATCTCGTATCCTATGCTAGAGCCACCGTCGCCGGCCACCGTGCGGTCCGTCCGCACCCGGGATGTCGACAAGAAGCCGTGGATCGAACACGTCGACTCGCCGAAACGGCGACAGTATCGAACCCAACAGGCCTCACCGACGTCTTCGTCCAAGCCGCATAGCCGGCACTCTTCTCATGACAACTACTCCATCTCATTCTTAGACCTGCCTCGGGAACCAGCGTCGCCAAGGCCGAAGAAGAAGACACAAAAGGAAGCAAACGATAAGGACGCATCCGCCGGATTGGCTCATCTTTTCGTCGCCTGCACCCGCCAAGACGTCGTCATCGCTCTACTGGCCACCACTGCCTCGGCCGCTGTCGCGGCTGCGAAGACGACCTACGCTCTTCTCCTCGGCCAGATCTTCCAGGTCATCAGCGACTTCGGCAGCGGCACACTTTCGGCCCACGACACTCTGACGCAAGTCGGCAAGTGGTGCCTCGGCCTCACTGTTCTTGGCATTGGCATGGCCGTCTGTGCAGCGCTGCTCATGGGACTTTGGATCATCCACGGCGAGACACGGGCACGCACGGTCCGCCTCCGTCTGTTCAAGTCTTTGCTCTCCAAGGAGATGGCCTGGTTCGACACCCGCGCCGGCGGCATGGCCAGCCTCATGACCGAGCAGTACACGCAGATCCGCGACCTGCAGGCCGCTACGTCGCAGCTGCTGGGCTACATTG
The DNA here is from genome assembly GCA_001630435.1 of Sporothrix globosa. Classification (NCBI taxonomy): domain Eukaryota; kingdom Fungi; phylum Ascomycota; class Sordariomycetes; order Ophiostomatales; family Ophiostomataceae; genus Sporothrix; species Sporothrix globosa. The sequence goes on from LVYW01000005.1 coordinate 531,619, forward strand.
TGAGCGATGCCTTTGTGTGTGTCGCCTGCCTGGCCGTCGCTTTTGCCAAGTCCTGGGCCTTGACGCTTGTGCTGCTGGCCACGGTCCCCGTCTCCGTCGTGGTTCTCCAACTCCTCGGACGCGGCCTCCAGCCAGCTGCTGAGCGTCAGCGGGACGCCCTCAATAACGCCGCCCAGTACGCCTCGGCCGCCTTGTCCGGCATCGACCTCGTGAAGATCTACAGAGGCTACGATACCGAGCTGTGGCAGTACGTCGGCGCCATCCGTATGGCCGCTCGGCACTATGCTCGGCAAGCGCTGTCGTCGAGTGCACAGATGGGCTACATCAAGGCGTGGATGATCAACCTCTTTGTCATTGGCTTCTGGTTCGGCCTGGCACTGGTCACGCGCGGCAGCACCACGCCAGGCAACGTGCTCACGGCCTTTTATGCCGTCTTGATCGCCTTCCAGTCGCTCGAGTCGCTCGGCACGCAGTGGGTGACTGTTCTGAAAGGCACTGTGGCCGGTAAGGCGTTGGAGACCTTGATTGGCGATGGTGAAGATATCGACGGCCACTCTTCGCCTTCACCTGGTGGCCTCCGCCCCGTGCAACCGCCCCGCGACATTGTCCTCGACAACGTCAGCTTCGCCTACCCATCCAACCCGTCCAGGATGGTTCTCGACGGCTGCAGCATGGCCTTTGCCGCCGGCCAGGTATCGTTTGTCGTTGGACGCAGCGGGTCGGGCAAGAGCACCATTGCCGATTTGCTCGTGCAGTTTTACGCACCCACGGCCGGCCGCATTCTGATCGACGACGTCCCCGCTGGCCGACTCGATCGAGCCTGGCTGCGCGAGAATGTTGCTCTCATACAACAGGCCAGCACCGTGTTCCAAGGCACGTTCGCCTGGAACGTCGCTCTGGGCGGAGGATCGGCCGCCGCCGCAACCACCGCTGCCACGCCCACTGCCACCGACTCAACCATCACGCGCGACGATATCAAGACTGCCTGTGAGACGGCCCTCCTCCAGTCCACCGTGACTAACCTGCCCCGTGGCTTAGACACAGTCATGGGTGGTCCATCCGGTTCTGCGCTCAGTGGTGGACAACGGCAGCTCCTCGCCCTAGCCCGTGCCAAGATCCGCGATCCTGCCGTGCTCGTGCTCGACGAGACCACGAGCGGCCTCGACCCCAAGAGCGCGCAGATGGTCTTGGATGCCGTGCGCACCTGGCGCCATGGCAAGACCACAATTATTATTACGCATGACATGAGCCAGATTGCACGCGAGGACTATGTGTATGTTATGGACCGTGGCCGTCTTGTCCAAGAAGGCGTATTTGGGTGGCTGCGCACAGAACAAGGCGGCGCCATGCAGACTCTCTTGCAGTCGGCGAGCAGCGAAGGCGCCGCAGATGTGTGTCTCAGTCCCGTCACCAAGATCGGCCACGGCCGAGAGGAAGAAGCCGACGACGATGGCGAGAACCTCATGCCGTCACGACCTGCTTTTGTTGAGACCACTGGCCTGTTCCGCCGGGCATCCATCTTTTCGGCGCCATTGGCCTACGACCAACAGCGCCAGTCAATTCTCTTGCATCCTTACCCCAGCTACCACAAGCGGACGTCCAGACGCTCGGTACAATACCACGCGGCACCTGGATCTGTGGCCGCGACGCCACGCCCATCTGTCATCCTTCAGGCCAAATCTCACCGCCTTGACAACGACGATTACGGCTACTACAACAAGCGGTCCAGCCTCGATCTACTTTGCGAACGCGGGGCCCAGGCCCAGAGCATGCGCATGGACGACGCCGTCCCCAGCTCGCCCATCCGCCGCATTCGACGCGTTGCAACGGTGGAGGAGCCGCCAGCCGGCAGTGATGGTGGCGGCGCAGAATCTGCCAATGATGCCGCCGACGTACCTCCCTCCCTACGCACTGTCCTCCTGACCGTCTGGCCATCCCTCGACCGTGCCAGCCGCCTCGATTTCGTCTTTGGCGGCGTCGCCTGTCTGATCGTCGCCGCCTGCAACCCGGCTTTTTCTTTTGCCTTTGCCCACATGCTGCAGGCCTTTTGGGTCCCAGTCGGTGTTGACGCACAGGGTGCTGGCCGCCCGTGGGCTCTCGTTCTTCTCGGTCTCTCTATTGTCGACGGTGCCGCCGTTTTTGCCGCTTTTTACCTTGCCGAACGAGTTGGTCTCGCCTGGGTCAACCACCTGCGCACGGAAGCCTTTACCCGCCTGATGCTCCAGCCCAAAGCCACCTTCCCGGCGCCAGCGCCCGCCGTCGAGTGCCTCGACCGTGGCGGCGAGGAGATGCGAAAGCTCGTCAGTGTGTTCGTGCCCATCCTCCTCATGGCCGCCGGCATGGTGGCCGTGTCAGTCGTCTGGGCGCTGGCTGTCGCCTGGAAGCTGACACTTGTCGTGCTGGCCGCGGGTCCCATTGTCGTGCTCGTGGCCACCCGGCTCGCTACGCGTGTCAGCAACACGTGGGAAGCGCACGCCAACTGTGCCGCCGAACGTGTCAGCGCCGTCTTTTCACAAGTGTTTCCCAACATTCGCGTCGTGCGCGCCTTGACGGTCGAAGACTATTTTACGGACGGACCGCTTCGCGACGCCACCGCCGCCGCCTTTGCCATGGGCATCTCCCGCTCGTGGCGTACCGGTGTCCTCTACGGACTGAATCAGGCGCTGCCCAACTGGCTAGTCGCCTTGGTCTTTTACTACGGCACCACGCTCCTCTCGTCGCCGGCCTCCGTCAACAGTCTGGTGCAAGTCGTCAACCTGCTGCTCTTCAGTATCGGCACGGCCGCCGCGCTGCTTGGCAACGTGCCACAGATGGCCGCCTCCAAAACGGTCGCCGTGCAGATGCTCGAGTTTGCCGCCCTGCCACTCGACGCGGGCCACGAGCACCACAGCGGCGGCATCATCCCCGCCTCACTCTTTCCCATTTGCATGGACCGTCTGGAGTTCAAGTATGGTACCGACCAGAACGGCAGTCGGCCGGGCGACGTCACCGTCTTGCGCAATCTGTCCCTGGTCATCCAGGCGGGCGAGCTCGTTGGTCTTGTCGGCGCGTCCGGTGGAGGCAAGAGCACCGTCTTGTCGCTTCTGTTGCGGCTGTATGCCGACGAGGGCGAGACACAAAACACCGGAAGTCAGTTGTCGTTTGGCGGCCATCCGGCAGACCAGATCGATACCAACGCCTTGCGTGCCCGCATGGCCTATGTCCCGCAGCAGCCGTATCTGTTTCCGGCGACGCTGCGGCACAACGTCACGTACGGTCTGGATGAGGAGCCCGTGACGGACGAAGAGCGCGCGACCATCTGGCCCATGGCGGCGCGGACGGTCCGTATGGAGCAGGCCGGGCGTGCGGCGGGCATCGATGCGTTTGTCGCGTCACTGCCAGAAGGGTACGATACGGTGGTGGGAAACGCCGCCACGCCACAGACGGGGACTGCCGACAACACCTCCGACAACACCTCCGCTGCACCTTCCGCGCTGTCGTCGTTGTCGGGCGGCCAGGCCCAGAGGGTGTGCATTGCCCGCGCCCTGCTCCGTCGCCCCCAGCTGCTCGTCCTCGACGAACCCACCAGTGCCCTGGACGCGTCCTCGGCCGAAGCCGTCCGCCATACGTTGCGGTCTCTGAAACAAAACAGCCGGCACGCCCGCATGTCCATTGTCGTGGCCACGCACAGCAAGGCCATGATGCAGCTGTGCGACCGGCTGCTGGTCGTGCAGGACGGCGCGGTGGCGGCGAGCGGGTCGTATGCGGCGCTGCTGGCGCAGGGGCGCGACGGCGTGTTTGCACGGCTGGTAGGGGAGATTGATGATTAGAGTGGCCGTGTTCGACAAATCGAACATCTCATTTGCATGTCTCTAGATTATTACATCTAATACTATCTATCATAATTTCCATGGAGTCCGATATTCATCTTTCGCCCATGTCCTTTGCTGCACCCATTCCTAACCGAGCGCTCAAGAGATTGATTTAATTGAATTTCTTTGCTATTCCAACAATGAAGCTGCGTTTCGTTTATTCCTCTTTTGTCCTCACTTCTCTGTTCCTTCTACCTCCGCCTTTGTTGCTCGAGTTATCCCTTGCCTTTTGTTCCATTGTTTTGTTTGTCCTTGACTTCTTTATTCACAGTTTACAGTGTGCAAAGCTTACAACTTGACAGTTTGTAGACAACGACAACAAGATCCTAATACAACATGAACAATCAGGCAGTGTTCGAGCCATCCAGATGTATATGTATATCGACTCACCACCGGCATTCCTTGAACAACACCATCATACGACAACCACAAACGTCAACAATTACGCTTCGCCATTACAATAACCTACAATCCCTACTACATAACTATCCAAACTCACACCCGCACCAAATACCACGATGGGCTCTGTTGCTATCCCCAAGTCGCGCCTCGACACGCTTCCCGTCGAAGTGCTGCGTCAGATTTTTGACATGGCGTTTTCCAACACGGTCGACGAGGAGCCGGAGTGCGACTCGGAATGCGGTGACGAGGAAAGCTCTGCTGGTTCGGACATTTCTTCTTTCACCTCGGCCTCTCTTGAGGATTCCGACCTTTTCAAGGACATCAACAGCTACGAATCGATCGTCAAGAGCATCGCAGACGACCGGCTCAACTCGGATCTGGTCCGCTGTCTGGCCAGCGAGCAGCTGTATCGCAACTTCACGCCTTCCTCGCTGGACGCATTCAAATCGGGCATCCATACCTTCCAGTCCGACCCAGGCTTGGGGAGCAGTGTGCGCCGGACCGCGCTATGGGTACTAGCCCTCTACGATGAAACGAACTCTGACAAGATGATAAACACCGAGGGCGGTGCCGACCATCCGACCACGACCAAGGAGCAGCGCAGGCGCATCGACCAGCTCAAGAAACGGCACGAGGCACTGCTACACGTCTGTCGCACAATCGAACAGGACATGCCCTCGTCTCATGAGCGGCTCTATGCCTACGAGAAACCAGCCTACTGGGCACGGTTGGCGGTGCAAGTGCGCGACTTTTTGGGTTCGGTGCCGGGACTGCAGAAGCTGTCCCTGGCGATGCCGGGCCTGGCCGTGATTCCGATGGAGGAAGATCGCGAGAACAACGACCATAGCAGCAGCAACAAGAACAAAATTGTCCTGCGCCGCCTTCGGTCGCTTGAGATGCACGAGTTTACGCAGGACCAGTACGGCTGCGGCGTGCTGGACACAGACGGCGTGCTGATGCGGTGCGCGCCAAACCTGCGCGAGCTCAGTGTCGTGCACATTGGCAAGGTGGTGTCGTCCAAGGCTTTGCTCCTTCGCAAGCAGCAAGACAAGATCGAAGAGACGGAGGAAGCCCACCTCCAGCACCTCGAGCAGCTGTATATTGGCCACTCGCCCATGTCGGCCGCCTCGCTCAAGCGCCTGTTGGGCACCATTGGCCCGCGGCTCGCCACCGTGGACATTGCACCCGCGCTCCAGTCGGCCCGGCCGTCCCACTTGTCTTTCGACGAACGCGACCGCAACTTTTCGACGTACGACCTGCTCGAGGCGCTCGCGCCCTGGCAGGCCACCTCGCTGACGTCGCTGACCATCTCCATGGTCTTTGCCGGCCAGCGCGTCGCGCACCTCGGCGTCCCCTGCGAAGAGTATGCGGTCCCGCCCCCGCCGGGTCCGTCGGCCATGGCGCTGCTGGCCGGGTTCACGAGCGTGCGGACACTCTGCATCGACATGGCGCTGCTCGACTGGCGGGGCGCGGGCACCTACGTGGACGCTGGGAGGAACTGCGTCGACACGACAACCGGCGTGGCCGCGTCGATCGTGGCCCAGTTGCCGCCCAACATCGAGAGCGTCACATTCGATGTTGCCGTGTGCCAGAACGATTTTGGTGTACCGATGGATGTGGCGCTGGGCACGGATCCGCAGGAGGTATACCAAGACGCCTGGAAACCACGCCGTGCCGCGCTGATCCAGGCTTTGGTGGCGGCGACGCGCGTCGGCCGGTTCCCCAACCTGACCACGATCAAAACGTACCCGTATGTAGATTGCGTGACGTACAATGTGACGACCACAGCAGGCAAGGGTACGGCCACCACGACCCGTACCATCACGCTCGAGACGGAATACACCGACGACATTATCGCCAACCGCCGGCCCAACGTCTACGACGGTGTCACTGACAAAATGGCCGTGTTTTACGACAACGTCTTACGTCCGGCCAGCCGTCTCGGGAGGTAATGTATGCCGTAGGTAATTGAGAGGTACGTGCTTTTGTTTGTCTCCTTTCCTTCCTGGCCTTTGATGTTGCTATTTGTTTTCAAAAGAAAAACGCCAGGAAAAATAATCTTTACTTTGATGCGCTACACGGGAATACTCGAAATAACTTTTCGACAACTGAAAACTGGAAACTGAAACTGAAAATTCAAAATCAAAATCAAAATTAAATCAAAATCAAATCAAATCAGATATTCTCATTGTCTTGCATACATAATCAAAATATCGTACGGCCTGCGTCTTTAGACTATGATAATGCATGGCCGCTTTTCTCGAATGTTGGCGTTTCTTTTCTATTTTTCTTCTTTTGCCCCTTCTTTTACTCGTTCTTTTCTTTCTTTCTTTTCTGTTCTTGTTGCTGAACATCTCTCTCCACACTTGACATGTTTCTTTTCCAAGGAAACATTAAAATATTTAGCCCATTGTTATTATTTTCCTTGTTTACTTGTGTGACCAAAAGCCATTCATTGGCCTTTTATAAGAACAATCTTATCCACGTCTCTTCTCTTCGTCTTATTTCAAAGGAATACGTGCAACAATGAACAACGGCGTAGTTGCAGCTGCGGGAGCTGTCCTTTGTTTATATACACAATGGCTTGTCTTTGTCCCCTTTTCCGTATTCCCTTTGTTTTCTTTCCCCTGACCATTTCTACAAAAGACGCAAAACTGTCTGCAGAGACACATTTCATTGAACCACCCTCGACGACAAGCATAAATACAAACTACATTCCACCAGTATTCCGAATTTATGACCAGAAGCCAAATACTACTACCACAAACGCCAACACCACCAATATCACCAATACCACGATACCACGATACTACTATGGCATCAAACACTGTCCCCGCATCGCGCCTCGACACGCTTCCTGTCGAGCTGCTGCACACAATATTCAACCACGCCTTCAGCAAACACCTTCTTGGGGACTCAACCATGTATTCGATTGGCGTCCATTATGTCTTGCTTGGCCTCGAAGCCGATCCGCTCAACTCAGCGGTTGTACGCCGCGTGGCTCGTGAGCACCTGCACTCCAGTGTCGACGTACTGATCACGCCGGTTGAGTTTGAAGATTGTGAGTCTTCCGACGTCTTGATTGACATTCAGGCGAAAGAGGCGAAGCTGCGTGCCGAACCGGAGCTGGCCCGTGCTGTCCGCCGTCTTTGGCTGGTACAAGACTATTACGACGTTCGCGTCTCGGAACTGTACAGTCGAACATGTCCCGCTCGTCTCGAGAACATTACAGCCTGTAGAAACAAGACGGCCGCAACGCGGACGCGCGTCGACCGAATGGCGGCCGCCTACGAGGCTCTCGACCCCCGTTTGACGTACTTGCCCCCATATACGCTTTACCGGACGCCATCCCAGTGGGCCAACACGGCGGTGCAAATACTGGATCTCCTGGCCCTGCTGCCGGGTCTCCAGACGCTCCAATGCTATGTGCCAAAGCTGGGTATCATTCCCGGCGAGGCAAGCGACGTGCACCAGGCCGCCGTTCCCAATCTCGCGCGTCTTCGGCACTTGGATATCGACGAGCCGAGGAGCACCTGGGACACGGGCGCGCTGGATTTGCACGGGTGCCCTTGTACGCGCCGCGCCGTTCCTGGAGACTCTCAGCATAACGCAGATCTGCCATGTGTATTCGACGGCCCGGACGAGTAGCACGGCGGACACACACATGGCTCCCCCTGCGTCTCCTTCTCTTGCTTATCTGACGTCCCTGCACGCTGAGATATGTTCCTTGACGCCCGTCTCCATGCGCACCCTTTTTGCGGCCATCGGGCCACGCCTCAAGAACGTGCGCATGGACCTCGGTCGTCAAACGTGCCGGCCGAGCACGACCGACTTTGTGAGGTTGATGCAACACGGCAATCATCGGTACCGCACCCAGCGTGATGACCTCCTCACCTTGTACGACCTACTCGCGGCCCTCCAGCCCTGGCAGGCCACCTCCCTCACGAGCCTGGCGGCCGTCAATAAAATCGACGTCATTGACTCTGTCAGAACGGACGATCCCTACTGGCTGGACTCGGCCGTTGCCTACGACGAGGACCGCGACGTACGCGACCGCCACGGACCGTCCTCCATGGCCCTGCTGGCCGGCTTCACGGCGCTGCGCCACCTCACCATCAGCATCGACCTGCTCGACTGGCGCACCGCGTTCAACACGCGCGCAAAGGCAACCCGCGAGGTCGCCGACGCGCTGGTGGCGCAGCTGCCGCCCAACCTCGAGACCCTCATCATTGTCCCTGCCATGGATGAGCTCTCGTGGATGGATACGCACAGCCCGGACCGGACCGAGACCGACCCGGACGACGACAGCATTGTGGCCTGCCGCGGCTGGTGGCCCCGTCGCCAGGCGCTGGCTAAGGCGCTGATGGCGGCCACGCGCGCCGGGCGGTTGCCCCGGCTGACGCGCATCCATCTCAAGCCGGACGAGAAGGGGCAGGCAACGTACGACGTTGTCCGGAAGGAAGAAGAAGACCGAGACGATGGAGACGAGGGAGCCACTGCCACCCGCACAATCACGCTGGTCGCCCTCTGCGCCGACCAGCTTGTGCTCCTGGCCGACGACCGCACGTCATCCATTACATTTCCCGAGAGAGAGGAGGAGGAGGTGGTGGACTCGCCAGACTTTGCTCCTGATTACTGAAGTGGCCATGGTCTTTTATAGTTGATGTTTTTTATGCACAACAGGGGGGATTATCATAGTTAGTTGCTCTATTTTACTCTTGTTTTGGCTTTTGTCACTGCTTTACTGTTTACAATGTAAACCTATAGATTTTTATATCTATTCTTCAAATTATGAATTTCGTCAACTCTGCTTTGTTTTTGTTTTATTTTATTTTTGACATTGTTTTGTTTATAATTTAAGTTGCTGGAATTCTTCAATTTTTAATTATGTTTTAGAAATGTAATGTCAGTAAAAAAAATTAAAACAAAATTAGGAATTTTATCATAGTCTTTTATAGTCGATGATTTTCATAACAAGAAATAGGGATTATTACAATTGGTTACTCTATTTCATTTTCATTTTAATTTTTATCACTGCTTTGCTGCTTCATAGTTCAAATTGTTGGAATTTTTTTCAATTTTTCAATTTTTCAATTTTTTTAGAAAGGTAATGTTAGTGAAAGATGTAAAACATTGAGAAAGTTTTTATTTTTTTTTGTCGAAACAAAATTGAATAAACTGTTTGAAAGAGGGGAAATACTTACCTCGACTCACCTTTGTTCCTCTGGATGCAGCATCGCTCCGCAAGGCCCCAGACCCTCAAAAGACGTGGGGGTGAAGCACAATGCCTCTCTTCCACCGCAAAACAGTCGTCTGGTCGGCCGGGTCCAAGGCCAGCACCTGCGACGCAAAGCGGCCGAACATGGTGACGGTGCGGGGCGTCGGGGCCTGGTCGCCGTCGTTGAGAGCCATGGCCGCGGCCGGGTACCCGACCATCTCGTTTTCGATTTGGTCGTAGGCGTGCGGAATGGCAATGGAGGCGAGCTGGGACAGCTGTTGCGTGGTATTGTTGCCTCCACCACTACTCGCTCCTCCAGCATCACCCCGCGTCGCCGCCAGCAGAGCCTGCATCAGGGCCTGGCGACGGGGCCACCATCCCGGGGACACGAGCGTGTTGTCGTCGTTGTCGCTGTTCTCGCTCTCAAAGAGGAGCACGTCGAGCATAAAGTCGTCCTCGCGAAGAGCGGGCATCACGGTGAGGGCCATGAGGTTGGGGGGCAGCTGGGCCACGAGAGCGCCGGCGACGGCGCGCGTGGCGGCAAAGTCGGCGTTGCCGTCGTCGGCGGTGCGCCAGTCGAGCACGTCAATGCTCACGATGAGGTGGGTGAGCGCGACAAACGTGGGCAACAAGTCCATGACCGACGGCCCGAGGCGGTGGGTGGCGCCAAAGTCCTCGTTCGCCACGTGCGGATCCTCATGACCGGCCGCCGCCGCCGCCGGCACCATGGACACCACAGCCGGAAAGTCCTTGCGCTGGAGGTCCAGGGTGCGGAGCGAGGTCGTGGCCCCGCGCGAGGACAGAGCGTGCAAGAGGTCGTAGGCCGTAAACATGCGGCTTCTCCGGGTGTCGTCCTCGTCCCGCGAGGGTCTGCAGGTCCGCCGCAGGAGATCGACGGTCAGGTTGCTCATGTGCGGGCCGACGAGGCCGAGAATCTCGTGGAGTGCGGCCGCCGGGATGTAGCACGCGATGAGATCGAGCCGGCGGAGGCTCTGCAGGCGCGCAGCCTGCGAGGGCAAGGCCGCAAGGGACGGAGAAGACGAGCGCGAAGACAGCGACGACTGGGACGAGGCAGGCGTCAGCGTCGACGACACCGCGCGGCAGAAGCCTTGGAGCCGCAGCGCCGTGAGCCCGGGGCAGCCTCGCAGCAGAACACAGTTTGTGTCCAGCACGGCCTTGTCGGCGGCCAGGTCGGTGTTCGGCTCGTACAGTTCCAGGCGACGGAGGCGGCCAAGAACAAGTGGCAGACCAGCGTCGGCGCTGGCAGCCAGCGCCTGGCCGAGTCCTGGCACCGTCGACACCAGCCGGGTAAGACCGGGCGTCATCTGCAGCAGGCCCAGGATGCCGGCCGTCACTCTGTCGCCGTCGCTGGTGCTGGCGCTTGACGTGGATGCGTCGCCATTGTTGTCACCCTCCTCGCCGCCCTCGCTGCCCTCATTACCTTCACTTACCTCGTCGAATGCGTCCGGCAGAGGGCTGCGGCGGAGATGCAGCAGGCGCACGCTCTCTCCGAGTTGCCGCGGGTTCTGCAGGTGGTTAGCCATGTTAGTCAGTACATTCACGGCCGTCTCGGGCGTCTGCGAGAGCATGAGAGATACAATACGGTGTTGCTGCTCCACAGCCATGCTGCGGACAGTCTGCGAGCTTTCCTCGTCTTGGGCCAGCTTCGCGAGGTTGTTGTAGTCGTAGTCGATGGGGTAGCCGTCGTTCACATCAAACTCCAAGTCATCGTCGCTGCCGACATAGGCGTAGTCAAAGACTTGCCGAAGGAGCTCCAGTGGAAGTTTGTCCAGGCGGGACATGGGTGGAGCAGCCGGAGCCATCTTCTACGATGGCGATGCTGGAGATGTTGGTGATATTGGTGATATTGGTGATATTGGTGATATTGGCGATGCTTTTCGTTTTCGTGGCTGCTGTCTACAGACATCAGAGGAAATGTGAAGGCATCCTGTCTGACGTTATATATGCATCTCGATTCATTTTGAACATTGTATCTTGTGGAGCAGCTGTCCATTTTGTATTTCGTCGTCCACCGATGTCGTCTCGTTCATGATGTTCCGTGTTGTTGTTATTCGATGAACTTCATCCGTGCGCCGACAGATGAACAGGTTAAGATGACAGTTCACCTGTGACTGTTCATAGTCGACTCCATCTGTTTCCTTCTTTATGTGTGTGATTCTTTATGTGTGAAATGGCATTTTATTTGTTCACTGTTGGATGCAATGAAGGCAAATGTTCTTTGTTGTCATGAACCCTTGTTTGTTCGCACATTTCGCTCTTGTTCAATCTCACATCTACCACATAATCTAGGGGACAAGTTGATCTGACAAGCTGTTCTAACAAGTTGTTTTCTGACAAGTTCTCCTGATAAGCTGTTCTTGACAGCATTCAGAACGAACGACGCGTTCGTTCTCTTTTGCATCTTGTCCATGCCGCTGTCTACCCCAACAACGACCAGGACGACGTCGATATGGCCAGCAGATGGCTCGAATCCGTCAAGACCGCACAGTCCCGCATCAGACTTGTTGAGTGACAGTTGCTGATGGATACAATAGCAATGTCCTGTGTTGCATATGCAAACCATATTCTTCCCAAAGGGAACAAGCGTGACGCTGTCACCCAATACAAAGAATCCTGTTCACGTAGTCCAATTAGCCAATCAGAGGCCGCTCGTCACTTACACTTTAGCGGCATGGGGCCGTTCCGGTCTTAGCGCCCCATCTCTTGTCCCTCTTCGACGAACAACATAACATCAACACACACGTACAACCCTTGACGACAATTGCCACTTGGCACCCCCCGTCGCCTCTCCTCCGCCATGCCGCATCTCGTCTTTGGCGCCGGCAGCATCGGCACCACCGCGGCGTCCTTTACCTACACCTGGGACACGCCGGCCAAAGTCGCTGCTTTGCTGGCAGAACTGCGCCGTCTGGGCCTGGACACGCTCGACTCGGCCGCCAGCTACCCGCCCGGCAATGCCTGGAACACAGAGACCCTTCTGGGGCAGGCGGCCTGCCTGTCGAGCAACTCGTCCGACTCGTCTCGTCTGAGGCCCTTTACGATCGACACAAAAGTGCTCGTCCGCGCCGGCGAACCATTCTCGTCCGACGCCCTCGTCGACGCCAGCATCAGCCACTCCCTCGCCCTCCTGCGCGTCCCCCGCGTCCGCACGCTCTACGCCCACGCCAACGATGGCATCACGCCGCTGGCCCGTCAGGCGGCTGCCCTCGACCGTCAGGTCCGTCTGGGACGCTGCGCCCAGTACGGTCTCAGCAACTATGCGCCGGCCGATGTGGCCTCGTTTTTCGACATTTGCGTGACGCACAAGTATATCCAGCCCGCCGTCGTCCAGGGCATGTACAATGCCTTGCGCCGCGAGGCCGAGGACGAGCTGCTGCCGCTGCTGCGCCGCCACGGCTGTGCCTTTTATGCATACAGCCCGCTGGCCGGCGGGTTCCTGACGGGAAAGGTGACGACGGCCAGAGACAGACAGGATGCAGCGGACGGTCGAGGAGGGGGATCAGAAGCGATCGCACTGCGGCGCACACGGTGGCATGGCGCCAGTGCGTTCCCGGCGTACCTCAAAATCTACGACACGCCGGCCATGCATGCGGCTGTGCGTCGGCTGCAGGCCGTCTGCGCCGCCGCCGACCCGCCCATGACCACGCAAGAGGCGGCCATGCGCTGGCTACTGCACCACTCGGCACTGACCGGCACGGACGACGGCGTCATCTTTGGCGCCAAAACCGTCGAGCAGATCCGGGCCAACGTCGCCGAGATGCGGCGAGGGCCGCTGCCAGAGGCCGTGCTCGAGGTCGTCGACGGGCTGTGGGCCACTACGCGGAAGCCGAAGAAGGCGGTGACGGACAGTAAGGCAAATCTGTAAAATAATTGGGTTGCATTGGCAACAAACTATTCATCAACAAATAAAAGGACACGCTGCATCGAACAACGAGAGCTTGTCCCTTGTCCTCGTAAAAGTGATCACGTGCACCCGCGTTGGTGCCTGGAGAAGGAACGGCCGTGGGGCCCACTTTTGTGCCAAGCATCGCGCCTGCCCATATTCCCCAAAACGGTCATGAGCGAATTGCCTTGCCGTGAACGACCTCACCTGTTTCTCCCCTCCAAAATACAAACCTCCACAACATTGCTTCGTCCACCTCGCCAGAGGCACGTTAAGCCTCCTCCAGTGCCGCCCGCCATGTGGCTGCTCGAGAATGCCGGCAACGCCTTTCAAGGTAGTCAGCTCTCTACGTCCCGCATGTTCTTACACGCATCTCATCACACGACTGCTAACTGCGAACAGGTCGACGGCTGTGGCTGCGCCCGGGCAAGCGCTACATCTTTGGCCGGACTCGGGCTGAACGTGAGTATCCGACTCTCTCTCCTTCTCCACCCTCCCTACTGCCTGTCGGACCCTCGTCCTAACGTCCCCAGCCGGCCAGCTTGTCGTCTCCGACAAGACCATCTCCCGCAAGCACCTCACCATCGAGATCGGCCCCGTCGGCGACAACGACGGCAGCGACGTCGATGCCCGCTCGACCGTCACTGTGGAAGACCTCGCGACCAAGGTCGGCACCGTCATCAACGGCACGACACAGATCCGCGGCACCAGGCACGTGCTGATGGGCGACCGCACCACCATCAAAATGGGCCACATGGCCGACCTCTTCAGCATCTCCTGGCAGCCCGTCGTCTTCTCGTTTTCGTTCACGTCCAAAGAGCTGCGTGCCACCGCCCCCGACGACCCCCAGAACCCCTGGACCCGCCTGCGCCGTGACTTGGGCCCCCTGGACATCAAGTTCGTGGCCGAGTTCCGCGCCGGCCAGACCACGCACGTCGTGGCCAAGAAGCGCAACACCTCGCGCGGCCTGCAGGCGCTGGTCAGCGGCGCCTACATTGTCAGCGACTCCTTTCTGGCGGCCGTCGTGGCCGCCGCCGCCGCCGCCGACGGCGCTCTCGAAAGCGACTGGGACGCCGCCTGGCCCAGCGCCCTCGACCACCTGCCGCCCCGCGGCGACGAGCCCAGCGACCGCCCCAGCAGCACCTACGGCCCGGACCCGCGGCGCGCCAACATCTTTGAGGGCTACACGTTTGTCTTTTACGACCAGAAACAGTACGACAACCTGCTGCCGCCCATCAGCAGCGGCCGCGGCAAGGCCTTGCTGCCCTCGGGCGCCGACGCCGTCGTGCCCAACCACACCCAGGTCGACGATTTTGTGCGCTTTGTCAAGGGCGTCGCCGGCGAACCGGGCATGGGCGAGTTTGAGGACGGCAGCGCCGGCCGCGGTGTTGTGGTGGTGCGCTACGTCCCCGCCAAGGGCGACCATGTGGCCTGGTTCACGCGGTTTACCACGGCCGTGGCCCTGCGCCTGGACCACCGCCTGATTGACCAGCGCGAGTTTTTGGATGCCATTCTCGCCGTCGAGCCGAGCATGCTGCGGCGGCCGCTCGAGGTGGAAGAGGCGGCGGCGGCGGCCTCTGCCATGGACGTCGACGTCGACGCCGACGTCGGTGTCGATGCCGATGTGGACGGTCCGCAACGCCCGCCGCCGCCGAGCACGAGCATGTCCCAGGCGTCGACGGCCACACGGCGTGCGCGCGGCCGGCGCGGCATGACGACAAGCCGCTTCAAGGGCTTCGATGCCGACTTGGAGTCGTCCGACATCGAGGACGACCCCGGCACCAACGCGCTGGAGGCGCTAGACGCCAACATCAAGCCGTCCCAGGCACAGGCCTCCAGAGAGGACGACATGTTCGTCTCACAACCAGATCCCACGGCCGACGTGCCGCGGCAGCAGCCAACACGGCGAAGCAAACGCAGTGCAGCCGCTGCCCACGCTGCTGGGGCCGACGACGACGACGACGTCATGGACGACATTGCACCCACAGCGGCGGCCGTCAAACGCCGGCGCATCGAGGCCGGTCACGAGCCGGTACCGAGGGTGGACGACAGCGACAAGAATGCCGACGACGACGATGACGACCCTGCGGTGACGAAAAACGAAGTTGCCACAAAACAGGACATGACCGAGGCCGACATCCTTCAGCAGGCCCGTCGCAACCGTGAGGCAGCAGAGCAAAAACTGGCCGCCGAGCGCGCCCGTCTCGCCGAACTGCCCGACGACGGCCTGGATGCCGAAGCCATCCGCAAGCTGACGCTCGTGGAGACCATCGAGGTCCGAATGCCGGTCAAGACGGAAAAGGCAGACAAGGCGGACAAGAACGGCGCGGCCGTCGACCGGCGTACGGCCGACAGCCGATGGAACCCCGAATGGAACGGCCGGCGCAACTTCAAAAAGTTTCGCCGCCAAGGGGATGTGGTCGGCCGACCGCCGCCGCGCGTCATTGTCGGGCTGGAACCGGCCAAGACGAAAGAGTACGGCATCGGCGACGGGTACTGGCTCGAAGGCGGCGACGATCGTCCCGAGCACCGCCAGAACGGTGCCAAGGCGGCGCGAAACGGACGAACCGGCACACCAGCAGAGGACAGGGGCGCTCTGCTGACGCCGGCCGACGTGTTGCCTGTCCGCGACACACGATCCGCCGCGTCACGCTCCAACCGCAGCACAAGCAGGGATGCCGATGCAGCGTCTGCCGACGCGGCGTCCGTCGACATCGAGGTTGTTCCCGACACCGATCCCGAAGACGGCGGTCACGGCGACGACGAGGACGACGATGACGACGATGAACTTGCCGCACCAGTCCTGGCACCGCCACCAAAATCAACAGCAGCAGCAATAACAGCAGCAGCACGTCCCACACGTCAAAGCCAGCGGCGACAGCAACACCACCCTAGCCTAGACAACGACGCGCCAGCATCCACCCTGTCGTCGACCCCATCACAACCTCCATCAGCCGACCTGCCGCGGACACGCGCAGGCAAAGTCGGTGGCCGGACCGCCGTGGCACGCCAGACCCAGGCCGCCTCACAAGCCAGGGCAACCGCAACGACACCATCGGGTGGCGGGACCGCATCCATTGCCGACCCGTTGTCCATGACGTCGTCGTCCCTGGTCGTCTTTGACACGCCGCCACCGTCGACGCAAGCAAGCAGTAGCCACTCTGCCGCCGCCGCCGCAGAAACAAGAGCCGGCCGGGGTGCCAAGCGACCGACAGCGGGCACGGCGGCGGCGCCACCACCACCAGCCAAACGGCCACGGCGAGGTGCGGCGGGCAACAACACGGCCACGTCCCACTCGTCGGGCACGGCCGCGTCCGGGTCGGCGTCGGCGGCCATTGCGATCCACGACGGCGACAGCGACGAAGACGATGGGCTCAAGTTTAAATTCAGGAGCCGGCGGTAGAGCTCGCGTTGGTCGAGGAAGCATGACAAACACGAAAATGTACGGAAATGTACGAAAATGTACGAAAATGCATGGAGTAAAGCGGCGTGTGGGTTAACCTTGTTTCTATTCTATCGGGGGGTATCTAGAGCGTAATATACATCTACGTCGTACTGTACACGTCCTCCACGGTCCTCTTAATCCATCTCCTCCATGGGACTCGTCGTCGCTGCGTGCTCCTCGACCATCACGCCGATGCGGCACGCCGACAGCATGTTGTCGTAGTTGACCCACGAGTGGATGTCGTTGAACAGCTGGTTGCCGTCCTTGCCCGCACACCGCAGCAGCTCCCCCGCGCCGCCCGGGTGGAACGGCAGGTACGGCGAAATGTTGTACACCATGCCGCCCAGCGCCGTCCACGCGTCCCGGCCCTTGCGCCCGTTCATCTGCTTGAGCTGGCTGGGCGTCACCCGCAGCAGGTACGGCGCGTCGGCGGGCAGGTGGCCGCGCAGGCGGTTGCCGATGGGGTCCGCGGAGACGCGGGCCCAGTCGAGGGGGCTGTGGCCGGGCGCCAAGACGACCTTGCGGGCAGGTTTTTTGGGCTTGGTGGTGCTGGACGGCGGGGGCGCCAGCGACGACGAGGAGGAGAAGGAGGAGGAGGAGGAGGATGGGGCGGTGGCAGGCGCCCGAAGCGACGAAGCCGGGGGCCCACGGTTGGGTATCGGGAGGTGGGCCGGGCGGCGGGCCGCATTGACAGGTGCCAGGGCAGCAGCGCCACGGCTGACGGCCGGCCGGGGCGGAGGTGCCATGAGGCCAAAGCTTGAAGGCGTAGATGCAGTCGAGGTTGGAGGCGCCGCCGTCGCCTTCGCCGTCCTGGATGGATCGGCAGATGCGCCGGCGCGCTGGGCCGAATAGGGTGAGGGGAACATGGGCGGTGGCATGTTGTCCGTGTCGTCGTCGTTTTCTTCTTCGTCGTCATCGTCTCCCGACAGAGACAGCGTCGGGATCGCGCTGCCGTTCTGGACGATCGCGGGGACTGCCTTGGGCGTTGTCGCCTCCTCTTCGTCTTCGTCGTCCTGCTCAGGCATTCGTATTGTTGGCGGCGGCGGCGGCGGTGGCGGCGGCATGGAGACGCTGTCAAGATCTTTCTGCGTCTTGGACGAGGTCGGGGACGAGTCCGTTGTCCCCCGGCCGTCCTGTGTCACGGCCTTTGGCTCCTTGTTTGCCTTGTCCGTTGCGGACGGCGCCACAGACGCCGGCGCCTCTTCGGCCGCTTCGGGCTGCAGCCATTGCATGAGCGGTTGCGCCAGGGCACGCCATGTCGACGGGTACATGGCGAAGAAAGCAAGCGATGCAACAATGAGGGTGATGCCGATGACGCCCATTGTCTGTGTAGGGTGGCGTGTAGATGTGTCGTGGGTTGGTCGTGCTGAACAAAGCCAAATGAGAGCCGCGGCGCTAAACAGAAAAGGTGCATGGAACGTGGCGACTGAGCGGCATGTCGTAGCGGCAATATTTAGCGGCTCTAGCAGGTTTAGTGGTGCTTCGTGGGCCCTGTAACAAAACGTTCTGGGGCCCGGTTTCGGATGCCCCATCGGTTACAATAAAAGACCGCATTGATCCGCTAGCAACGCGTATTACAGCTTTTCAGGGCAACGCTCGTCTGGTACGTTGAGCACGGCGTACCGACGTGCAATAGCCAATTTGTTCACATGCCTTTTACATCTTGCGTTGGTCGGTCTTGTGGACAAATTAAATGATTGTATTCAAGTGAACCGGAAATTTAAAAGAAAAAATTGATTACAAGACAAAGAAAAGTTGAAAAAAGAGACAGGGGTATCTGTTCGAGGGGTGTTTTTTGTGCGTTCTGTAAGTGTTGTGAGAGGTGTCTTTTAACGCAGGAAAAGGGGTGAAAGAATCGCTCCAGTGTACAAGATATACATGCCCGTGTGGGTGTCTTCCGTATACAATCCCACATCCCAAGTAATAGGTGACAATAAAACGAAACCACAGGAATGGATCATGCGCGAAGCCTCGGCAGAGCCAAGAAAGCAAGTTGACAAGCAAACGACAGAACGACGAGAAGACAAAGGGCCAGAATGAGATTAGATGGTAGACAAAGGCAAAGGACAATGGACAAAGGACAATAGGCTGATAGACGAACAGAAATAGAGCCAAACAAGGTCAAGAACAAAAACAAAAAGCGCTCCTCGTGTTTGTTTCATAAGTTCGTTTATCTCTCAAAACCAGAGACCAAAATGCAATACAGAATAAGTACGTATAGCAAAACAGAAAAAGGGCAAGGCAAGGCAAGGCTCGTGTCGCATATATACAGTGTGGGTGTGGCCTTATGGGTCCATTAATGAGATTCGCAGGGAGCGTCTCGGTCTGTCATTTGTCATTGTCGTTGTCGTTGTCGTGTTGTCATGTCTCATGTGCTGTGCTGTGTGGCAGGGGACTTCTTTCTTGTCGGTTGTCGGGTCGTCGAATATGGTTGTTGGGCGATGCAGATGGAGGTAAAGTAAAGAAAAGAAGCGAAGTGAAAGAATATAAGAAAGAGAAAAGAAAAATCTAGCAGATGTGCCCCGATCCTCTTGTTGTGGGATAATTTGGTTTTCGTTTTTGAACCCCGGTTACGCCGTTCCGTTGTCCCCCAGTCTAAAAGAAAGAACAAAATAGTTGAGTGGTGATTTGTTGTTGCTGTTGCCGGTCGTTCATGTTTGGTGGTGGTACAGACATAGGAAAGTGTAAAGTTGGTCTTGTATGAAAGAGTGAAGGGTGAAGACGAAGAACTGTCTGCTAGCGTGGGCTTTTTTTTATTATGTTGCTATTGCCGTCACAGCAGCCGGTGGCGTCGTCGTTGGTGTCGACGGAGCCTCTCGAGCCGCACCATCGCCTTGTATCAGGGCTGCAGCAGGACTGGAGCTTGTGAGCACCGACGCTGTGTTGTCAACGGCGGCAGCAGCTGGCGGTTGTTCGGAGGGCGTGCTCGGTACAGCATCGACCTGGCTGGCTTCCGCGATGGGCACAGCGGGCGCACGGGCACCACCGTTGAGCAAAGAATTGTCGACGCCAATCGGAGCCTCCGGCTTGGGCTCGCTCTTTGCTGCGTCAACACCGTTGCCCGTGTCGAAGCGAACTGTCCGTACATTATGACTAATTGGACTAAACGCCTCGTCGCGGCTGGAAGGTTCGTTGTCATCGGTGGAGGATGCTACTGCAGAGGCAGAGGTGGCTGAGGTGTTGGCCGTTGTTCTCTCCATCGTGTCGACCGGGTCGGAGACCACAGCACCGGCCTCGTCTGCCGTCGCGGCAGCGTCCGCTTTGGTACCTGCAACTGACGTGCTCCGCTCGTCGTTGCGATGTTCGTTGGGATGCCCGTTGGGGCCGTCGTCGTGGTCGTCGTGGTCGTCACGGCCGCCCTCCAGCAGGCGTTCGCTCTCCTTGAGCAGTCGCTCGCTGTGCGCGCTCGGGTCCGGGTCCGGGTCCGGGTGCGCGCTGCTCTTGTCGCGCTCCTCCACCTCGTCGGCCGCCAGCACACGCCCACCCAGCTGCACCTCGCTCACGCGCACCTGGAACGTCAGCGCCTTCTGCCCTTCCTGGATCAGCGCCTCCGTCCAGTTCATGCACCGCTTGATGCTCTGGTTGATCTTCTGGCTGTCCACCAGCAGCTGGCGGTGCTGGGCCATGTCGCGCTGCAGGCGCCGCTCGTCGCGCCGGCGGCGGATGTCCCCTCCGTCCGAGTAGGACGACGACGCCTCGTCGTCATCGTCCTTGTCGTCGTTGTCGTCCTCGTCCTCGTTCAACGACGCCTCCATGTCCGACCCGTACTCTTCGTCAAACTCGTCGAGGAACGAGTCGTCCTCCAGCAGCTGGTCCATGTCTTGCATGGGGCCCTCGACCGTGGACGACGACGTGACGCGGCTGCCGCCGCCGGCACCCATGCCCATGGACCCCGTGGACGGCGCCAGGGACAGACGGCCCGACCGCGACAGGCGGCGGAACTGCCGCAGTTCGTTCTTTTGCTTGCGCAGCTGGCGCTCGAGCGAGCGGTTGATGGCCTCGAGCGAGGCGTTCGTGATCTCCAGGTCTTGGACTTTGCGTTCGCGGCGCGCCGTGAGGACGAGTTCGTCGACCTGGCGGTGGGTGTGGCCGCCGGCGCCGGAACCACCCGACGCAGACACGTTGGTGCTGCTGCGGCGGCTGTCTTTGCCGGTGTTGTCGTCGCCATGGTCGTCGTGCTCGTCGTCCCCGGTCGTGCCCTCGTGGTGGTCAGCCTCACTTCCGTCGGCACCGTCGTCGGCCAGATCGTCGGCGGCTTGCAGCATGGCGGCGAGGCCGCTGCTCGCGGCAGCATTCGGGCTGGATGTACCGCCGGGACCCGATACGCTTGGGAAGGGGTGGGCAGGGAACTGGCCAGAGGCCGGGGAGGGCGCCTCCGAGCTCGGCTGGGACGAGTGCAACAGACGCGCAACCGTCGGCGGGTCCGCCATGGTCAGACTGCCGTTGCGGGAGTGCCCACCAGCACTGTTGTCGGAGCCAATGCTGCCAATGCTGGCGCTAAAGTTGCTGCGCTGACGAGACAGCACATCGAGACGGGCGCTGCCCGGCGACACGGGGCCAGGCGAGGCGACAAGGGGTGCCGTACCGGCTGCAGTTGCGGTACCATGCAGAGACAGGTGTCCTGGAACAGACGGGCGGTGGTTGGCGTTGGCGTTGCTGTTGGCGTTGCTGGTGTTACTGGTGTTACTGGTGCTGCCGTTGACAGAGGATGAGGCAGACGACGTTGGTGCCACGACGGGGAACGACAGGCTTTTTTGCAAGGGATAGGGTGATGCAGCCGCCATCTTGACGGGCGACATGGGCCGCGCTGACGCGCCAGTCGCGCCAGGTGCAGCAGCGGCAGAGGTTTGCTGCGCCGTGGTGGGTGTCGCGGGGGCCCGCCGTGTGGACGACGAAGACGAGAGCTTCCGTTCGAGAGCGGCGCCACTGGCGTGGACAAACTTGGGCGCGGGTGCGCCGGGCGTGGCGAGTGTAGGCGAAGCCATGGGCGGCGGGACGTGAGCAGGCAAAGCCGACGCCGAGGCGGATGGCGAGGATGATGGGTGGGCGTCGGCCGGCGGCAGCGACTTGCCGTTGGCGTAGAAGAACGTCGAGGCAGGGCGTCCAGATGGGGTGGCGGCGAGGCTGGGCGTGCTGTGTGACGCAGAAGCCGAGGGGGCCGCCGAGACGGAGGACTTGGCGTCGCTGGCGTAGAAGAACTTGGCGTCGGGGTCGGCGGACGACGATGAGGAACTGTGGCCGGCGCCCCCGGCACCAATACCCAATCCATAGCCGTGGCCGTGGGCCGTGCCATTCGGTGTGGTGCTGCCACCGTCGACCCGGCTCTGGCGTGCGCCCGACCGCGGCGTCACATTATGGAGATGGGACGGCGATGATGCGTCGTTGTTTCCGCTGTAGAAGTGGCTGCTGTTGCTGCTAGCAGAGGACAAGCCGGTGACACGTCGGGCAAGCGGCGTGGACACGGTGACGGTCTGGTAGGGCGAGGAGGCGGCGTGGGCGTTGGAGACGTTGGAGCTGTTGGAGCTGAGGGTGGGCGTTCTTGTGGACGACGATGTCGACGAGGCAGCGATCTTGGGCGTCAGGGGAGCCCGAGTGAACGGCCGCGAGGCCAGCGTCGGCTTGCGCGGCGTGTCCTTGTCGTAACCCATGACGGCAGAGGGAGAAGACGATGGTATGGATGCCGACGAGAAGGACGACAGGGCCGAGAGCGTGGCCAGAGTCGACCGAGGGGCAGGAGACGGAAGAGGCGGCTTTAGGAATCGAGGCGTGGCCGGTTCCGAGGACAGCGCGGCATTTCGGTCACGGGCGCGGAGGGCGAGACGTGGCGTGGCGCTGGTGGCAGGCGGCCGATGGGACGGGGAGGTGACGAGCCGCGAGGATGCCCTGGTGCGGGGAGACGAGGCTGCCGTCGAGGCGGCCGGCGAGGCGGCTGCAGACGAAGCCGAAGAAACAGCCGAAAGCGTCGAGGACGCTCGTTTCGCGTCGATGCCTATCGTCGAGGCTGGACGGCGCGGTCGTGAGGGCGGTGGCAACGGCACACGCGGCGACGCATTGGTGTGCAGGGGTCGCAATGCGGCAGGTGTCTTTGTCGCTGTTCTTGTTGCTGTTCTTGTTGCTGGCGTTGTCGTTGTCGCTGTTGTTGTTGATGTTGCCGTCGTCGCGATGGACAGTCTGGACGGTGTTCGTGGCGGGTGATGCTGTGGTGTGGTGGTGTTGGTCCGGCGCATAGTGGCTGCGCGGGCGTTGTTTTGGTGCTCTTCTAGCGGGTTTTGGCGCCCATTGGCGTCGTTTTGGCGTGTTTTGGCGGTACGAATTTAGTACTGACTTTTGGTGCGACTCTTGGTGCGACGTTTGGTGTGACTTTTCCGTATCTTTTTTTTCGCCCTTATTGCCCGTCCCGCTTCCCGTGGACTGGCTTTCTGGTGGCTTTCGTACTTTTTCTCAAAGACCTGTTACCTGCAGTCGGTCCCTCTCCAACAAAGCGGTGTGGGAGGCTGGGCCTTGCATCCCTTCTTATCCCGTCCTGGCCAAGTTCGACTCCAGTGCTCAGGTCCACCAGACTTTACACCAAATACACCGCCTGTCCGTGCCATCTCCACCAAAACAAAGTATGCCCTGTTACGTGCACGTGACTGACCCTTGCCGATCGGAATGCAATGCCAGGGCGCTGCTGTTGTGATTGCATTTCTGGGCACATCCTGGGCAATAATGGGACGGGATGGCGTGTTATTTTACTCATTTTTGACATCTCCAGTTGCTCTCGGCGTTTTTCGTGTTGATGTAGAGATTTTCATCCCATGTTGTTTGGGCCACCAACCGGCTCTGCCGCCCCCTGCCGTTCCGGCCCTGTTTACCCTCATTTTCCTCGTTTCTTTTGTTTACACCGTCTTAGCGGCCGGCTCCAGCGTCCCTTTGTTTACTTAATGCCCTGTAATATAGGGACTTTAGTGTGACGTCCATACCTACAATGCCTGCAATAGCACCCCACGATTTGCACCACTGTTTCCCCTCGGCCAATTCTGGGCAGAGCGCGTCATGCGTTATCCGGCTGTTATTTCGTGTTGTTGTTTTCGCGGAGCGGGCATCCGACAAATTGTACGGAGTACGACGAACTCACAATCCACGGGTATCTGCAGGTACTCAAACTGCTGTTCACATGCTCCACTGTCTCGGGCAGCAAGCGGATAATAGCGCGAACAGTGCAGATTGTCGCCTCCCAATGGCCCACGGACTCTGGCGGTGTGGTTTGGAAACAAACCTGGACATGAACTACTGAGCGATGAACATGAGCGATGACCATGAGCGATGACCATGAGCGATCCGTTTGTCCAGACTCGAGGATTTATATTTACTTGAGACATGATGCGACCTATTATGTCGTAGTTTGACAATACCATTGTCTCAGTCGCCCGTGACGTAGATGCCAGAGACGAGGGGCTGTTTTCAATGTGGCGACGATCTGGGGACATTTGTATTTTCAATACTCTCGAGAGTCCTCGGCATTTTGTCAGCCGATGCGACATAAATGTCATAATGCAGCAAATATCAACCAGCGATGCGAGATAACTCAGTTACGAACAGAGCATGCCGCCACAAACACGCGCGGAGGGGCTACTACAGTCACTGGGTTGGGTGGTTGTCCATGACTTGTAAAAGGTTAAATGAAAAATATCTAATTGTGATTATCGAACAGGGTCAAAAAACTGTATGCTATGTCATCAGAGACAGGTGGGGGATGATGAAAGAGTATAAGGAGCAGAGACAGGAGAAGAGGGAGGGAGGAAAACTAGGTATGTATGGGTGTAACTAGAGGAGAGGGTCGACGGTCAAGGAGCACACGCCTAGACGATAACAAAATAATGCAGATTCTCAACATCATATGAGAGTAAGCGGTGACCATGGTGAAAGAAAACAGAAGAAAAAAAAAGAAAGGCAAAAGTAGCAAAACAGCCTCCTTCGGCCCCAGGCTATAAGGAATCAAACAGGACAATAAGGGGCCGTTAGACAAGATACCAAAAAAACCAGCAAAACTTAACATGTAGAAGCCTCCGGCCGGGTCCACCGGAAGGGCTATGACACGTCGTTTTCTAAGAACGGGGCACGTTGGGCGCCTCCGCGGCGGCCTCGGCGGCGGCTGCCCGGAACGCGGCGTCGTTGCCCTCCGACGGCTCGCCTGCCTCTTTGTTGCTGCTGCCACGCGCCCAGCCACGCTTCGATTCCTTGTCCTTGTTCTTCTTCTTGGACTCCTTGTCCTTCTTCATCGCCGCCTCCGCCACCAGCTGCTCAAACGCCATGTAGTCGCCCTCCTCCTCGGGCGTCCGCTGCGCCCGGTTGCACACGTCGCCAATCAGCACCAGCGCCTCGGCGCGCTGCAGCCGCTTCTGGAGGGGCACCTTCTTGTCGTGCAGCAGCGCGTCGCACACGTCCCGCAGCACGCTCTGGATCTCAAACTTGCTGCCGCGCCACGCCGCCGTCAGAATCTTGCCCGTCACCCGCCGCTCGTACTCGCCGCGCTTCTCGTCCGTCCAGTCCTCGCCGCCGCGCTCCTCCATCCGCGCCATCTCCTCCATCGTCTGCTGCGCCTCAATGGCCGAGCTGATTGTGTTCCACGTGTCCTTGACCAGCGTGCCCTTGTCGCGCACCCGACTGAAGAAGCCGCTAATGCCAAACAGCTTCTGGCTGCGCAGCAGACCCGTCGCCTTGGACACGTACGTCTGGCCAATGGCGTGCAGGATGTCAAGGCCAAACGACTCCATCTTGAGCTCCTCCACCTCGAGCCGGATCTTCTCCTGGAACGCGCGCGTCACATCCGCGCCGCGGTCCGTCTCCGTCCACACCGACACGCGGTCCTGCAGCTTGCGCACCAGCGTGTCCACGCGCTCCTCGCGCACGCGCGCGCGCTCCTTCTCATAGGCGGCCAGCTGCTCGCGCTGCTCCTTCGACAGGCCCGACTTGCCCTTCTTCTTCTTGCCGCTGCCGTCCTCAACCGCGTCGCCACTGCCACCCGCAGCGGCGGCCGAGCCCCCTGCCTCGTCGGAGGGACGGTCCATCAGGGCCGGGCGGATCGGGATCGCGTGGCGGCTGGGCGTGTTGCTGCCCGAGGCCGAGGGCGACGGGGTCGCCGCCTTCTTGGCGGCCCCTGTCCCTGTCCCTGCTGTTGGCTTTGACGAAACGGGCTCGCCCTTGCCGTGGTGGTCCTCCTCGGCGACGTAGGGCGGCGGCGGCTTGACGTGGCCGCTGTCCGCCCCGTATGCCGCGGCCTCCGCCGCGGCCTCCTCGGCCTTGGCCGTCTTCATGCTCTCCTTGACCGCCTCCTCTGTGTCGGGGAACTCGTCGGCCGCAGCACCGTCGCCGCCCTCGTGTTGGGTGGCAGCCGCCGCCGCCTCGTCCTCTTCGGACACGGCAATGTCCATGGTCGCCGTCAGGTCCTTCATCAGCGAGATCTCGCCAATCCAATCGACAAACGCATCGCCGCCAAAGATGGTCGTAAAGAACTCGCCCGGGTCGACGAAGCCCTCCGACGGTTTGGACGCGTCCTTGCCGTACTTGTCGTACGCCTTGCGCAGGTCGGCATCTTGCAGCACCTGGTACGCCTCACCTATGGCCTGGAACTTTTCGTGTGCCGACGGGTCGTTGGGGTTCTTGTCCGGATGGTGCACAATGGCCTGTTTCCGGTAGGCCTTTTTTATCTCGAGCTCGGTGGCCGTGGGCGCGACCCCGAGGAGGTCGTAGTAGGCGGTGTCGACCACCATGGTGGGCGGTTTCCGGAAAGGGAGGGTGGTGTCGGGATCACCGGAACCGTTCAGATCGTCACAGCGTCGAGTTTTGTTTATTGTTGGTGACGTGGCGGTAGGGAAACCAGAGCTCTACCTCAAAAGGGGCGAGGGGGAATGTGAATCGCTACCGCCTCAAAAAAAAAATCTGTCAAGCCCAGCACGTTCTGTTGGTATCGTTTGCAGAGAATGGGTGCAGAGTCGGGATTGGGCTGCGAAGTGTGACGTTGAGGAACTAAGCATTTGGGAAGAAAACAAGCGGCCTTGGCCGGATAGGACATCTTCGTCATCACGCAGGAAACGGCCCTGGCGCTCCTTGTGAAAGGCAACGTTTTTTATTTTAAATTTCTGCCTACCCACCCAGTATGCCCCAGTATGCCCCGCTACAGAAAAATCACCGAGTAAGATTTATCACGTGGTTGATCACGTGGTTGTCATTTGCCTTCTTCCTGCAACCAGGCTCGAGTCCAACACCCACAACAAAAACAAGAGCATGGCATGGAAATACTCGAATGCATACAATCTATAACAGTCAGAAAAATCAACGAGAAAATCTACACGCTGGTGTATATTATAGTCAAAAAACTGTCAATCCTGTCAGGAAGAGTTTCTAGGATATCTAGTAGCCAAAAAGAGAGAGAGAACAAAAATCGCAAAATCATCCAAACATGGAGATTAGACAAAGCAGTGCCCGCTCGTCTGCCTTTTTTTATATTTGTCTAACTGTTTCCATCCAGAGCGAAATCATTATATAGCCCAGTGTCCATCGAACACGCACTGCGCCGCTTACTGCACGCCGGCAGCCTTCATGCGCTCGAAGCAGCCGCGGTAGGCCGCGTGGATCTCGGGCACCTCGTAGTTGTACTCCTTGAGCTTGGTGATGAGCTTGGTGGTGTCCAGCTCGCAGTTGCTGCGGCCGGCCTTGATGACCTTGGCCTGCTCCTCGAGCGAGAAGTTCTTCCAGGTGAAGCTGGGGCGCACAATCTCCTTGAACAGCGACAGCACCTCGTTGTGCGAGATGGCGCCGGGGTTGGTGAAATTGTAAACGCCCGTCTCCTTGTGCTCGGCCAGCAGGATCGAGGCCGGCAGCAGGTCCGTCAGGATGGTGTTGCTGTTGGGGATGTCGACGACGCGCTCGTACTTGGAGATCTTGGTGACAAAGTTGCGCGAGTGCAGGTCGTCGCTGACGGGCATGCGGAGGCGCAGGATCAGGGCGTTCTTGTAGTTCTTCATGATGGCCTCGACGTGGGCCTTGGTCTCCGAGTAGAAGCTGCCGTCAAAGTTGGCCGCGTCGGTCTCCGTGAAGCCGGGGCCGCCCCAGGGGTGGGCCTCGTCGTACTGGTAGATGCAGCCGGTGGCAAAGACGGTGATGTGGATGCCCTTGAGGAAGCAGACGTCCGCCAGATTCAGCGTGCCGATGACGTTGGAGCGCATGGTGGCCTCCTTGTTGTCCTCGCACCAGTCGACGTTGGGGCGGCCGGTGCTGCCGGCGGCGTTGAGGACGTGCGTGGGCTGGACGCGCTCAATCTCGGCCACGACGCTCTCGCGGTTCTCCATGCGGATGGTCGTGCTGTAGACCTCCTTGCCGGCCTTCTCGAGGAGGCTCTTGAGGTGGCCGGCGACCCAGCCCTCGCCACCCCAGATGAGGAAGCGGTTGCCGGTGGGAGCGGGCAGAGGAGCAGCCATTGTGAAGTTTGTGGGTGGGGTGGGAGATGGAGTTGGAAGAGAAAAGAAAGATTGGAGGATGTGTTTGACCAAGGGACCAAACAAGAACAGAAAGCGAGTGTTGGGGAGGACAAAAGCACAACAAGAACACAAGATAGGACAAAAAGAGAGGGAGAGGGAAAAGAGGACAGCAAACAATCGGTGAGGAGAAGAAAAGGGGCCCTTTTGTGGAACTGGCGTGTTGCTGAAAGTGCTGGGAGGCTGGTCAGAGGTGTAAAATGGTGTGCACTCCAAAGTCCATATGTAGAAAATAGAGGGGTCCGTTGTGGCTTGCTGATGTTGGGGGCGGCAGAGTGACAGGAGGGCGCGCAAATCTATTACAGAGCAAGCAGAAGGTGGGCGAAGAGGGGCAAATCTTCCAATACGAAATTTCCTGGGCGAGACCGCCCACTAGCCCAGCACAGCAAGTACTAAAACGGGCCTGCCCAGGCCAGGGGCTCTGTGCACAGCGGCGGTTTACGCCGTAACAAAAGCTCGTATTGCATAGCATCAGGGACTACGAGTACTCTGATTTCCAATGCTCCCTTGGGCACTGTATTAATCCGGCAGTACTAATTTGTAAGCTTACTGAAACACACTACCGCTTGCGTCCATTCCCTCGAAAATACAGTACATTCCACATCAGACGCCATAACAGAGTCTTACGACGAGGAAGAATAGGAGAATTGATCATCACATTCGTCTTGACTGTACATGTATGCTGCAGGTAGCTCTTACCGCCTTTTCTCCTGCATGCAGGCGAGGCAATCAACCTGCATTAAGTGAGCCTAAACCTGGTTATCGAAGCCGTGCGACTGTAGCGTATATGCACTGTATTCGCACTGTCTTTGGGTCATTCCACGCCATACGAGGCTGCAGACGAACGGAGCCTGTGCGCAGGGCTGAAAAGAGGTATTTTCAGTTTTGTTTGCATCGCATTGTCGGTACTTAAGAAACCCTTTGAGCTCTGTTGAAGGGGTGAAACCATGTCAAAAACACTGCAGACACACTGATGGCAGTGGACTATAAACGCATCAAGATGTCTGGCCTCTTACCCAGGTGGACCAGCCAGCCGATATGTTGCCTATTCCTCAGGTCGATATCAAGTAGAGGATAGAGTATGGTGCCGTGTAAAGGTGGCTCAAGTCGGGCTTGTTTGGCAGGTACAGTAGAACGTCCATGAAGTGTACATCAAGGATATCTTGGTTGTGAATAGGGTACGAGAGTCTGGTGATTCGAATAAAATGAATGTTGCTGAGGTCTACCAAGTGAAACCGTTGAAATCTTCATTTCAACGACATCAATATAAACAAAATATACTGTATTAAAAAAAAAAACAGAACTTTAACATTAAAATATTTTCATAACTCATTTACGTGTAATAATTTTCTTGAATTCAAAAACCTGCGAAAAAAAAGAGCAAAAATGCCCCTTGGCCATTCCCATTAAAAGCGAGTTGAAGCAAAGCAAAAGATAAATATACAAATGAACCAATATCCAAATTGTTTCCTTCCACCACCTTACTTCTCTTTGCTGTCGCTCACTCTCCCAAGCAAATGTTGCCTATTTTGTTCCCAGCTGTTTGGTGATCTGCCGCATCTCGACTTTCTTCGCTGCCCCCACTTTCTTCAGGGGCTTACCCGGAGCTCCATTGGCCAATTGTGCTTTCTGTCTCCACAGATTCACTCGTCCTTGGCCAATTCGTCCAGCATCTGCGGAGTAACCCCGAGTGCTACTCCATTTACTGGGCATGGCTGACGGTGACTGGCTGCAGGGCCTCACTGAGCGGGCTGCGCCTTCCTTCTTCGGGCACGGCTCTTCTTTCCCTCCCCTCTTCTTTCTCATCTCGCTCCAAAGCAACACCGGACTTTTCACAGGTCGTCAATTTTGCCGGGGCCACGTTTTTTCCGCCCATGGTTTTTGTATCCTCGTGGTCGACTTTCTGCCCTCTTTTCTGGATTTCTCTCTACTATTTGCATCCTTAACCTTGTTTCAATCGCATCTTCCTCCCCGATCTAACACCGTCCGCTCCTTCCTCCTATCCAAAAGACCGCTGCATTCCTTCCTTCCGCATTGCCACGAGGGATAAAGCTCAAGCGGAAAGTACGACTGGTAACAACGACAAGCACAAAAACCTGCGAGTTCCCCTTTTCGGAAGCTGCGAAGGGTAGCAAGCCCTCAGCCCGAGACATTTGCAAGCTCGAGACATCTCGACATCTTCCGTTCTCTCACCTTTATCTCTTCTTCCTTTTCTATTGTCACACACACACATATCACCATGCCGTCCGCAGGAGAAATCGCGTTCCTCTTGGTGCATCCCAAGCAGCTGCGGTCAATTATCCAATGGTAAGTATCAAAGCTCGCGTGCTGTACAAGTTTGCTCCTGCTCTTTTCTTCGAGGCATCTTTGCTAACACTTGGGATAGGAAGGTGTGGCACGACCCTGTCCATGTGCGTGACCCGTCCAAGGAGTCGGCGACGGAGCGCGCATGCTTCGAGTACCTCGACCTGACGTCGCGCAGTTTCGCCGCCGTCATCAAGGAGCTGAACCCGGAGCTGCTCATGCCCATCTGCCTGTTCTACCTCGCCCTCCGCGGCCTCGACACCATCGAGGACGACATGACCCTGCCCAACGAGAAGAAGATTCCGCTGCTGCGCAACTTCGACTCCAACATGGAAATTGACGGCTGGACCTTCACCGAGAGCGGTCCCAATGAGAAGGACCGCGAGTTGCTGGTGCACTTTGACCAGGTCATTGTCGAGCTGAAGCGCATGAAGCCCGAGTACTATGCCATCGTTCGCGACATCACCACCAAGATGGGCAACGGCATGGCCGATTACGCGCTGAACGCCGAGCACAACGCCAATGGGGTCAACAGCATCGCCGACTACGAGCTGTACTGTCACTACGTGGCTGGTCTTGTCGGTGACGGCCTGACGCGCCTCTTTGTTGAGTCCCAGCTGGCCAACCCGGCGCTGCTGCAGCGCCCGCAGCTGACCGAGTCCATGGGCCAGTTTTTGCAAAAGACCAACATCATCCGCGACGTGCACGAGGACTTTGTCGACAAGCGCCGTTTTTGGCCCAAGGAGATTTGGAGCAAGCACGTCGACAAGTGGGAGGACATGTTTGACACCTCCAACCCTGTGCATGTCCAAAAGGCGCTCGAGTGCTCGTCCGAGATGGTTCTGAACGCCCTCAAGCACGCCGACGAGTGCCTGTTCTACATGGCCGGCATCCGCGACCAGAGTGTGTTCAACTTTGTCGCCATCCCCCAGTCCATGGCCATTGCCACGCTCGAGCTCGTCTTCCGCAACCCCGCGATTTTCCACAGCCATCTCAAGATCACCAAGGGCGACGCCTGCCAGCTCATGATCGAGTCGACTCAGAACCTGCGTGTCGTCTGCGACGTCTTCCGCCGCTACGTCCGCCGCATCCACAAGAAGAACGACCCCCGCGACCCACTTTTCACGGAGATCAGCCTACAGTGCGGCAAGATTGAGCAGTTCATCGAGTCCATCTTCCCCACCGATGACATCAAGCAGATCCAGGCCAAACAGAAGCCGGCTGCGGCCGACGACAAGGCCTTGCCTATTGGCGATGGCCTGATCCTAGTTGGTGCTGTCGTGGCCATGCTGTTGATTGTCGGTGGCTTGATGGTTGGTGCCGCCTGGCTCCTGGGTGCGCACATCGACAAGATTGTGGAGCTCTTCAACTGGGACGCCACCACTTCCAAAGGGGCAGCGGCAGCCGTTACCGAGGTCGTTCACGGGGAGCTGTAAAGCACACTTCCTATTTTCTTGCCGTCCAGCGGACTTGGGTTTCTTACCATCTGCGTTTCAATTCTCTTCTGCATGATCGTTTGTCGATTGTCGCCACGAACTCATCCATCCTTTCTGGTTGCCTCTCTTTGCCTCTTCTGTCTCTCATCATCACCACACAAACGCCCCGTTCCCCACCCCCGACTCGATGACACCTTTTTCATCTTTCGTCTCTCATATTCTCACCTGTATACCATCGAGACCATGACACCCCCCCGACAGATAATGGAAGAAGGTACTGTGTTAGGAAGGAATTAATTTTTGGAATCCGTGTTTGTCCTTTTTACGAAGCGCAATTCTGTTTTCAAGACGGCCCGCAATGAGGCCACGATATCATTTATTATTTTAATTCAACACATTTCCCATTACCCCTTCGGGGACAAAAGCTGTAAAAAAGGTGAACGACTGTTGCATAACTGGTTCGACTTACGAAATGAACTACAGGAGTCGCCGGTGAGTGGATCAAACAAGAAGCTATCAAGCTCTCAATGCTTGGCAAACAGCAGGCAAAACCAACAAGTGATAGGGAAGCCAGCAAACAAAGTGGCTCCACTTGAGTTGACAATGTAGCTGGCATCGAGCACGACCGAAACCTTACTTGACGTTCATCGACCGCTCAGTGGCAAACTCTCAGCATCCGAACATCCATCATGCAGTGTCCAGAGGTTGTCATAACCTAGCGGTCCCAACGTTTAGACCCAGTGGTTTAACAAACCAACGGTCCAAACTGCAAACTACAGGTGCAACTTAATCCCCAGGGTATCTTTGTTTTCGTTCGTTTCGATTTCGATTTCTTTGCAGCACGGATGTCAAATTGCAATTCGGTCGTGCGAGGCGTCCTTGCGGCGCCTTTGCTTAGTGACTGTAGTTGTGCCAAAGATGTGCAAAATCAACGTCGTGTGAATTAAAGAGGCCGACAGCAGCAAGCAGCCTGGAATCCGGGTGCGGCGTGAACGGGGAGGTGCCAGGGGCACATTTGCCCATCTCTCCCGGGACCACGACGAATTGCGCACAGTCCAATACGAGCAAGAATGGTTTAATGGCTTGCTTTCTGCTCTGATTTCTGCTCTGATTATTAAATACCGATTTGCATGCCGGTCGCGCAAGTCGGGCGTACTTTGGCGAAGCAATATCAATGCGCATATCAATATCAGCATCGTGCGCCAACATACTTAGATTGTCGCCTTGTTATTGCTGCGATTGTCGTGATTGCAATAATAATTGCCTCTTTTTCTTGCCTATTACTTTATGGACTGTTGCTTGCCGCTCCATTTTCAAAGCGGACCACCGGACAACGTCGAAATGGGCGTTGGAGCGTTTCAGGCAAATAGGCACTCCTTCTCTTCCTGCTCCTGCATTTCTCACTCGCCACCTGTCCACATAAAGGCTAAAGACCCGCCGGAAAAGAGATTGCGGCCAGAAAGATGGTTACTCACCACAACGAGAGGATGAATATCGTGTTGGAGGGCGAAGCCAACCAACGGACCGATAGAGACGACGTAAAATAAAAGGGAACAAAAAAAGGGAAGATAGACAGCAGCCATACCACGTTGTAGAAGACGTTCCTGAACAACAGACATCGGCGGCTTTGGCGGCCAGCTTTTGCGCCTTCTACCTCGTCCGCAGATGACAATGGCCTGTTGGTACTACAAGGACATTTAGGCATATCGGTCTGATGATGTCTTGCATCTACATACACTTCGCTTGCATCACTTGCATGGCCGCACAACCGTCTTATTGTCGTACAGCTTCGTCTTCCAGTTCGCTGTTCTACACATCAGAGCGCACGATGCGCTTCTTTTCATCGGTCGGCCACGGATCGCCACTCCGCGTTTGTATATTGTCGAATGCAGTGTTGTGATTTTACGATCGCCATGCCGTTTTAGCCACCGCGGCTATGTCCTTCACACTGTCCTCTCCGCTTCGTTTTCATTTGCTCTCTGCAATTTTCTCCCCTCTTCCTCTCTTCGCTTTTCACGACGGTGATGTTCCACAAGAAAAGCGGGATGTGGTCCCGGGCCATCGTCTCCATCGCACTACTCAATCGTGTACGAGGCCATGTGCAAAAACAAGTCAACACAAGCGCCGGATCGTCTTGCCGCGTTGTTCATTTTGGTGCCTTAACATTGTGAACGAAGCCCGTCACGAAAACAGAAAGACGTGTTCAACATCGATGGTAAGGAAAGAGTCAAGTGCGATCTGAACAGCGTCCCAGCAGAGACTGCCAAGCAAAGCTCGGCGACGCGGCTGTGCCCACGGCCCTCGTCGTTGCATTCCCATATTTCTTTCCTCCTAATTGCGAATCCGGTAGATCGCAACTTCTGCACGCAAAACGCATCAAAACATCTCACAAGATGGGATCTTCCTGGAGATGACGTTAATAATGCAGCCATTTTTTTAAATCCTGCCAACGGGAACTCTTTTATTCCCGGAAGAGGGTGGTGACGAGACAGAGGCAATATCAGAAAGTGGGAGGATAAGTCCAAGCTTCATCTATGGCAGCAGGCACGTTCTGCCACAATCAACACTTGCCGTCCCCAGACCAACGTCCTCACATACACACCATTCTCCCGCCTTTCATCATTTCATCAAAACAGCGACGGTGCCAACACCCGCATTTTCCCTAATTGCGCCTTGTGGTCGCATCTCGGCTGTCACCCCTTTATGCTCCTTGCCGGCAACCAGCTAAACAAATATCCCGCTCTGGTCATTCCATCGTATATTGGATGCTTTCTGGTCGTCCTGGGGCCGCCCACTATCCGGCTTCGAACCGTGCTTGGCTCCATCCAGATCA
The DNA here is from genome assembly GCA_001630435.1 of Sporothrix globosa. Lineage (NCBI taxonomy): Eukaryota > Fungi > Ascomycota > Sordariomycetes > Ophiostomatales > Ophiostomataceae > Sporothrix > Sporothrix globosa. The sequence continues at coordinate 566,528 of LVYW01000005.1, forward strand.
TACTTTCTGCCTCATGGCCAGGGTTCGTAGGAGATCTCCGCGGTTGCTGTCGTCTCATTTGTATGGCACTGCCTTCGTCTGTTCCCAGCGAGACTTGCGATGTTTGATTAAATCTCCCCTCCTTTTTGCCTTGAGTCCATTTCATTGGCGTCTTATTATTGTTTGATATCGTTTTTTCTTATATCTACCTGAGTCCCTCTTTCCCATCCGCCTTTGAATCCTGTTTTGTTGTAGACAAAAAGAAACGCACAGACAGGCAGGCCTATCGTCAGTCGACGAAGCTGGTTAAGACGGCGACATAAATATTTACATTGCGGCCACCTTATCGATTGGTAACTTTGCTACTGTTTGGCGACGCCGACTTGACCTTGAGCCTCAGCGCTACACACACCATGGCGCCCCTACCAACCTTGTCGACGGTCGTGGCGTGGCTCGCCGCCTCCTCCATGTACATTTCCTCGGCGAACGCAAACGACGACGCCGACGCAAGCCATTTCGATATCCAGAGCCGCAACTCGGCTATTGATACCCCTTCGTACAAGGTCCTCAACCCGCAAGTCGACCAGCCCGTCGCCGGCTCCTACATTGCTGTCTACAAGACCAGCGTCTCTGACACCGCCGTCAAAGCCCACCAGGCCCAGGTGGCCACCTCGCTTGCACGGAGGAATCTGCAGCGCCGGCAGCTCGTCCTCAAGGCGCGCGCCGAGAGCGAGGCGGACCGGGCGGATGCCTCGCCGATCCGCCTGCCTGATTTTGCCCACGAAGAGGCCCGCTTCGCCGCCATCCAGATCCCCGGTTTCCGCGCCATCACCCTGGACAGTGCCGACGACGCGACCATGAAGGAGATTTACGACGCGCCAGAGATCGAGTACCTCGAGCAGAACTGTGTGGTGCGCGCCACCGAGTCGGCCACGGAGATCAACGCGCAGCCCGGTCTGTCGCGCATCAGCCACGCACAGGTCGACCCGGGCTCGGGCTACGTCTACGACAACTCGGCCGGCTACGGCACAACGGTGTACGTGTCCGACACGGGCATCCAGCTCAACCACACCGACTTCCAGGGCCGCGCCATCTGGGGCACCAATGTCCTCAACGACGTCATTGGCGACGACCACGGCCACGGCACGCACGCCGCGGGCATCATCGGCGGGCGCACGTTCGGCGTCGCCAAGAACTGCGAGCTGGTCGCCGTCAAGACGCTCGACAGCACGGGCCACGCCACCATGAACGACGTCGTCAAGGGCTTCAACTGGATCGTCGCCAACGTCACGGGCCGGGGCATTGCCGGGCGCGCCGTCGTCACCGTGCCCATCACCGGCGGCCGGCTCCAGGCGGCCAACGACGCCGTCACGGCCGTCGTCAATGCCGGCATTGCCGTGGTGTCGGCCGCCGGCAACAACGGCGACAACAGCACCGCCACAATCTCGCCTGCCTCGGCCGTCGATTCCATCACCGTGAGTGCCATCAACCAGACGACCGACGAGCGCGTCGAATGGGCCAACTACGGGCCCGAGGTGACCATCTTCGCGGCCGGCATCGATGTCCTGTCCACCTTCATTGGCCCCACGACGACGGAACTGGGCATTATGTCTGGGACGAGCGTGTCCGTGTCGCATGTGGCCGGGCTGGCGGCGTATCTGATCAAGTACGAGGAGATTTACAACCCGCGCGCGTTGAAGAAGCGCATCATTGAGCTGGGGTCGTTGACGGGTGCGAGGGTGTGGAACAATGGGCCAAACACGACGTTCTGGATTGCCAACAACGGCAATCTGTAATCGTTCGGAGGGGCGCGCATCGTGACTTTGATGAATGGAGTTGGTATTTATGATGGTATAATTTGAATTTCCCTTTAGTCTTTTATTTCGATTATTTTGTTGTTGTTACCTGCCTCCCCCAAAGCTATTTTATACCTTCTTTCCACTCGCTCTCCATATTATCTATTATATTCTGGACGCTTGGGTTAAACACATTTTAGGTGCAGTAACTTACACAATTATTTCACCTCATAGGACCAGCGCGACCTATAGCCATGCGATGCATGAAGAATTTGACTGTGAGATGTATACAGCATGCTACGTATATAATTTCCTGTAAAACGTGGATACGCCTCGCAAAAAGATTTTTTATAAAATTTCTAACCAGAATTTTTGGTTTAATCTTTCATACTTATCTTAAATTAAAAAAAAAAAACCGAAAAGAAAGCAGATCGAGCGTAAAGCCTCGAGATGTAATGAATTGTGCCAGACAAAAACAAACAAACGAGGCCACTTAGGCTCACCTGGCGACTACTACTTCAGTGATGCCCTCGTCATGCATCCTGTATCTCGTCAGGCTTTCTCTTTTATCAAGGAACCAACCTGCAATATCCATCTGACCTCGTAGGCTTTTACCGGCACCGCTCACCGGCAGTGATAACCGAAATTTGATTTGCAGGATCGGCAGATGCAGTCGCACATAAAAAGGATGAACATCAGGATAAATTGCATCACGTGATATTTGTTCAAAGGGAAGTCGACAACAATTACTAACGGTCGTGTACAATAAGGGGACGTACGCGTACAAAATTCTTGAAGATGGAATTCGAGTGCAGAGATAGAGTAAAGCCGATGTGTGAAAGTCGTTTTCAACGATGCAGACATGACAACATGCAACATTGCCATGACAGACGGTGGAAATATGCAAATAATACCAAGATGCTCTTAGCACACCCTAAGTACACTGTGTCCATGTGCTAAGTCTGGACCTCTCTACTGGCGTGGGGTGGAGGCCCGTTCCCACTGTTATATTTGGGCCATGACACGCTAAAAAACCACTCAACGCGTAGCGGAAAGACGTCGCGGTCCACTGTAAATGAGGGTCTTATGCGGGTCCTGTGACCGTTTGCTGGGTCGCGCCTGCCATTGTCATGGGCTGGAACTGGCCATTTTGGATTCTGTTTGCACACTTTCCGTAATTTCAAACGGCGGGAAGGGATGAAAACGAAAGTGTCCTGTCTCAAATGTGGAAAGAGCAAGGGAGGCAGTCAAGTAAGTGGGAATAACAGGCGGACAGTAGCAACGTATTTGGCTTGGTCGGGGATCTTGCTCTGGGGTGTGTAGGCCTTGTGAGCTGCGCCTTCTGATTTCGTCATGGCTGAGATGAGGCTGTAATTTCAGGTCGAGCGTTATCTTTGGAGGTGTGGTGTGCCTTCTGCATTTGGCAGTACCGGTCGTGCCTTCCCAGTAACGACAATCGTGTTGCCTTGCCTCCTTCCTCCTTACATGTCTCTCGGCGTGCCTTTTTCCTCTGTCGTTTTGCATCTTCTCTTCTTCCATCGCATCCTTTTCGTTTGTCTTCTGTCCGCCTTGCGCAGCCTTCCGACCCGCGCCAACAATCTGCAACCTGCCGTACCCTGTGCAGTCCTGTGTCTGATAGCCGCCGTTTCATTTTGTTCCGCCCAATTTAGTCTTGCTCTTGGCGCTCGCCGTCTCAGCGCTGTGCTGTCGCCTACATTTCCTGTCTATTCATTCCTCGCTATTCTGCCACCATCGCTTTGTGTGCCAGTTTTGCTTTTCGTCTCTTCAGTCTCCTGAACGGATCCCCCTTCTTCCAGTTGATCTTCGGTACTGTTCTTCGACTTCCTCTCTTACGAGCGTTGGATCTGTCATCGTGTTCTTCTTATCCCACCGTTTTCCCATCCTCATGATTCCGTCCTGATCATCGCCCTCTCATCTTGGTCGTCTTCTCTTCTCGTCGTTCTACTCTATCGCCCACATCCCGCATCGATGCTCCGCCATTGCCTCGTCTGCAACCGAAACGCCCACAAAACGCAACTCCTCACCGGCCAATCTTGGCCAGGCCAAGTCTCACGCGACCTGCTCCAATCCAACCACAGTCCATCCTGCAATTGTGCTTCCCTATGAGGCTTCGTCCACTCACATTGCTGGTCCGATCGAACCCACCTTTTCTGCATCCTTTTCATTTGCCGGCCTCGCGGAGTCTCTCAACGGCTAGAGAACCGCTTTCGATACACGCCCAATTGCCGCAGCCCAACCCTGCTGGCAGCACCTCGCTATCACCAGCATCGAATACATCAGTCTCAGCAGTCCTATCCTCTGGCTCTCTCACGAATTTGTTTGAATATATTTACGATAATCTTCCCTTTCTCTTTCGCCACCGATACGTTCCAACGACGAGCCGTTCGTTCATCACCCGCCGACGCCCATCACCTGGCTATGATATCGAATGACCTGCATTGAAAGAACCATTCTGATATAGGAATTTGCATTTCCTTCGAATTATTCCCTCAATCTTTCGACTCCGAGCACGGCCGTCAGGCATACATAGTACAGCGCATGGGATCCTCTACAGACATGGATTCGCGGACGGAACCGCACTCCCCAGAACACTCTGACGATGAACACCGTCCAGCCACACCTCTCTCCCTCGACGCTTGGACTGGGCGACCGGCCCGACACTTGGCGAATAGCGGCCATAATGCCATCCAGACAGCTGTGGATCTGGCCTCTGTCATGACCGCCGCCTCCAATCCTGTCTCGCCAGGTTCCTCGAGCCCCGCACTGCCACAAGCCCGCACACAAGACTTTGTGCCACCAACGCGACCGAGTAGTACACCTTTCCCTCAACCTGAGCAGAGAACCGGCGATCTTCGCTGCCTCGGGTGCCCGGATGGCACGGAACACGACGAAGACCTCGATGACGACCACGATGCGTCCATGGACGTGGACATGGGCATGAGCTTGGATACGGGTGTGGACATGCACGTGCAGCATGGGGTTGACTTGGCTGGGAAAGCACCTGTGCCGCAGGACATGCCAGGCAGCCCCCAGTCCGTTGCCATGGATTTATCGGATCTGAACTCGCTTGATAGGGAAGGCGAGCCGGACATTGATTACTTCAAGCTTGCGTCGTCCACGATCACCACAGAGCCTCAGGACCTGTCGATAGATATAGATGTGTCTGGCCTCCCTGCGACGCCGATATTCTCGCCTAGCACTTCCGTGGCCACATCTCCCAGCACACAGCATTCTCACTTCGACGCTCATCTCGATCACCTAACGCACAACGATATCAGCAAAGATGAAGAGCGGAAGCCAGAGTCGGCAACGTCGCCTTCCTCTAAACAGACGCTGTTCCTCCAGGACTTGCCCATTGAGATCCAAGAACTGATCGTTGACCGCGTCTTTGACTGCCGTGTGTCACCCATGACTAAGAGCTGGCCCGACAAGCGGTTGACCAGGATGGCCACCTTCACCCGCGTGTGGCGTATGCTCATCCAAAAGCGCCTGTACTGTCGCATCAAGATCAAGGCCACGGGCTTTAATTTGATCAGTACAATGGCCCACTTTGGGAGCTTCCCGCATCTGCGATCCTATGTTCGGCACGTGGAACTGTGGTTCCCCGTCTTCCAGCCTCGAGTAGCACCGCCTGCTCTGTCTGCGGCATCGATGGTGCCGACTCTCTTCTTGGACGGCCTCTCCAATGCGACGTACACGTTACCGGCGCATAATTGCTCGCTCGAAGAGGCCTTTATGGTCCTCGGCGCAGCCTTCCCCAATCTATCTGTCCTCACCCTGGAAGGTGGCGAGCGCAAAAAAGCGCCCCAGGTCCAACACTTTGCACATGATCTGTACAACACACCGGCGCTACCGGACCCTCACAATCTTGCCGAGTCCTCAGCCGACCTTCTGGCCGATGCGGTACTGACACCCAGCTTGCCGCAGCGTCCGCTTCCTCAGATTACCACGGTGCGAACTCTGGTGTGCAAAGGCCAGTGGAACCTCATCCGCTCCCAACAGGATTTCCAGAACATCGCGGCTGCCCTGCCGAACCTTTCCGACTGGCAGGCCGTCTACAGCAAGCCCAAATCCAAGAGCTATCTGACCATGGCGACCATTCTGCCCCATATCCCGGATACCACGAATCTGACGTCCCTGAATCTATGCATCGAGGGCGACTACCGCCAGGAGATTTCGTTCCCACCCTACTTCTTAAAGGTGATTGACAAGGTGCACTTTTGTTCCAGTCTGGCCGCGGCCACACCGGCCCTGCAGCACCTGTCGTACACGGGCCGCGTCTGCCGCACGTTTTTCGATGTCGCCGCCCGGATCGCCGATCCCCGCACCACCCGCCTCAAGTCGGTCGAGCTCACCGTCAAGAACTGCTGTCGGCAGGTGAGCCACTGGCACGAATCCGGCTCAGGGGTGACCGACCTCAACTTTATCCGGGCGTTCGAGGCTCTGGTCCTATCGGCTGTGCGGTCGCTCGACCGCCTCACCAAGTTGGAGCACCTGCGGATCCGCTACGTCGACCTGGAGTTCCCCGTGCCGCCATTGAACCCCTTCTTCTTACTGCACGACGGGTACGCATCGGGCGTTTGGAGCGAGACCATTGTGTCGGAGCTCAGTCGCGTGCGGCCCGATGCCCAGTGGGAGGAACTGTCAGAGAGCATTGGCGAGCGCACGCTGAGCAAAGACGGCCGCCTCATTATCAATGCCGAGTTCCCCAAGAAACGCGTTGTGTCCCTAAAGTTAAGCAACTATGCTTTCCTGGTGGCCCTGGCAACGATGTAGCCTGATCGGTACACACCAATTTCTTTTCTTGTTCTCCCTCTCCTTTCCTTTTTCTTGTCCTTTGTCACACCATACCCCATCCGTTGTTGCTTATACTACGATTCCCCCTTGTTTGAATTTATCCATGTTGTTTGGTGACATTTTTGATACAGCCCTCGTCATTCTTTTCTCGTTTTGAGTTCTTTGCAATGTGTAGCATGATGAAGCAAGGCGTTTTGTTTTGTGTTTTTTAAGGGAATTTGGAAAATATGCTGTGTTGTCATTTAACGAGGTTACAAGGACCACGGGGAAGGAAAGCGGACATGCATAGAAATCCTGGTTGGTTTCATGCTGTCTTCCCTTGTCCTGCACAATTTGATTCTATGCTGTCGTCTTATTCGTCTTATCCATTGACAAAGGTTTGCGGGACAAGCGAGACTGCAAACATGATGGCATAGGCAAAAGTGAAAGGAACAAAATCTATTGGCTTTGATATATACATGATCCGTGTCCGCTATACAATGCAACAACCGTCCATCCGGTTTTCGATCAACAAGCTTTTCTACTGTGCTAACACATATGTCGTCCACACGGGAGCTTTCCCCGTTGGTCGTCTCCTACACACCCGCCACGTCGCCCACAATCACGCCGAGGATCCAGCAGTTGACCAAAAAGAACCCCAGCGACGCCAGCCACAGCCCCGGCACAAACGTGCTCTGCCCCAGAAACTCCAACAGGAACCCCTGCTGCAGCCACGCTGCCTGGCCGGCCACCCACAGCACGAGCGCGAGCATTCCCTTCCGGGGCGACTGGACAAACGACGACTGCGGCAGGTAGACGGGCAGCAGCACCATGTACCACAGGAAATACTGGCTCGTGCAGACCTTGTTGAAGGCGACAAAGGCAAACGTCTGGGCGAGCAGGGTGGCGGGGAGGTCCTTTTTGGCGAGGACGAGGGGCAGGAGGACGGTGGCGAGGAGCAGCTGGGGTGCGAACGCGAGGCTTTCAATGGGCGGGAGCCACGATGTGGTCGACGTGGCCGCGGCGATTGTGCCGTTTGCGGTGCCTCCGGTGATGGCGGCCGCCGCCGCCGACGACAGGTAGAGCTGCGTGTTGTAGGGGCTAAAGTTGTGACGGTGGTCGATGCGGGTGACGTGGTGGAGGTACGTGTGCTGGAGAAAAGGGAAGCCATATCTGGGGGGACGATGTCAGTGCTGAGTTGTACGAAACGGTATGCGGCAATGTGTTGACCTACATCGTGTACATGACGATGTTGAGCCCGACAAAGACGGCCAGACTGGCCACGGCGAGCTGCAACCGTGCGGGTGTCATAAAGGCAAGGATCGGGTGTACAGGCTTGTCGGCCGTCTTGCTGTTCTTCTTGGACACCTTGGCCGGCGCACGTCCCCCACTCTGCGCCCCCATATTGTCGGCGTCCATCCACCACACAATGGCCGGCGCGTAGATGAAGGGATAGATCTTGAGGTGGACGCCGGCGCCCAGCAGGAGGCCCGCCAGCAGCGGCTGCCGCGCCACGTGCACAGCCCACAAGAGGGCGGCCACGAGGGCACCCAGCAGTCCTTCGGCGCTGCCGCGGGTGCTGATGGCGGCCACCATGGGATTCAGCAGCCAGACACTGGCGTAGATGCGGGCGGTCGCTGCATGCGCGGGTAGCGTCACACGCAGCTGCTCCCGGAGCACGCGCTCGAGCAGCCACCCCGCGACAAGGTCGGCTGCCGCAAACAAGACTTTGCCGGACGCAAACAGCAGCTGCTGCCCCAGCACACCGCCAGCCTCGGCCGCCGTCGGCAGCAGCAGCCACGCGAGCAGCGGCGTGTACCGGTACGTCTCGCGGTCGTAAGGCGAGCCGCCGTCCTTGGCGACAAAGCGGGCCGCGTCCGTAAAGACCAGGTAGTCGATGTCCGTGTACTTGACGGGTGAGTTGGCGTCCTGCCAGAGGCCGTAGACGAGGAGGACGATCCGGAGCGCGGCGGCGGCGCCGTAGACGGCCGTGGCACTGCCAAAGAAGGCGGCCGCGCGGGAGGACCCGTTGTCTTGGAACCCCCCTGCCTTCTCTTTCTTCTGTTCCTGCCGCTGTACCCGCCGTCGTGTCACGGGTGGTGAGGCCATGCTGTCGGTGGCGATGCTGTGGTATTTGTGATGTTGTGTCGCGGCGGCAAGAAAACTGAATTGGGGCAAGTGAGCGCCCGACGTTGAAATTGCGCTAAAACGGCAGCGGCTCAGGGCGAGCTTTCCAGGGGTTTGTTTCCAGTGGGTCTTCTCCGCCGATCGAACCAAAGAGTGGAGCATCTTGCAAGCCCCACAATTTGTCTAGAGCTTGCCTAGGAGACTTTTCAACGACATTCATTCTTTCCCTGGTGGATGGCGATACGATGACGAGTGCACGACGTACCCATTGACTCCTGATCTCCTGCGTCCCGTTTCAGCCTCTTGGCCACGATCTAGATACCAACGCCCACCACCATTCCTGCTCCCCAACCTTCACAGCCATGGCCCCCGAAGGCAAACGCCGGTGGCAGGCGGACAGCAATGGCGCCGCTGGTGACGCGCCGGACCATAAGAAGATGGCACGCCGGACCGGCCCTCCACCTGCTGCTACTTCTCCCACAGTCCGCAACACCTACACTGCCATGTTCGAAGGCTTCCGCGACCACCTCGACGCGCACCACGACCGCCGCGAGCGCATCGTCAAGGCCTCGCGCGACATCACCGCCCTCAGCAAGAAAATCATCTTTGCGCTCCAGCGCGTCCGGCGCATCCACCCCGAGCTGCCGCGCGACGTCGACGGCGAAGTCACCCGACGGCTGGGCGAGATTGGGCGGCTGCTGGCGGGCATCGCGCCGGCGATGCAGGGGATCAACCGCGGGCGGTACGGGCGGGTGCTGTTTGGGATGGAGGAGCTGCTCGAGGCGCTGACGTTCTTGCACTACCTGCGGCACCAGGTCTTGCTGAGCCCAGACGCGGCGGCCGAGCAGGTGGCGGCCCTGTGCGTCGAGGGCCGGGCCGACACCAAGGACACCAAGGACACCGGGGACGCCGAGAGCCACAGGGACGAGAGCCACAAGGACGAGGACGCCCCCCGGATCGTGCCCGACGACAACGACTTCTTGATGGGCGTCTTCGACCTCTCGGGCGAGATGATGCGGTTCGCAACGACGTCGGCGGCGCTGCGGGGCGAGCTGGCCAGCGATGGCGGTGACGGAGCCCACCCGAGTGGACCGGGGCGAACGATTGTCGGCGACATGCAGGAGCTGGACAGCTTCTTCCGGATGCTGCCGCAGCGGCACGACAAGTCGTGGAAGATGAAGACACAGACGCTGCAGACGTCTGTGCAAAAGGTGGAACGGCTTGGCTACGACCTGCGGGTGCGCGGCAGCGAGCGGCCCAAGGGCTGGGTGCCCGATGCGCCGGAGGTTGGGGAGGCGGGGAGTCCGTGAGCTGGTGGGTGGCTGTTTCACTACGAAAGTGCATGCATCATAGGGTTACGGCGTTCTTTTCGGTGTGTTTCTGAGCACATGTTTTACTTTCTCCCGATACTGGTCTTTATGTTTATTTTATCCTGCTGTTATATGGCCCGACCGGTCCTTGCTTTTATTTTTGCTTCTGCTTTTATGCACCATGGAAGGGAGCACCTCCATATGACATACGTACACCTTGTGACGAAGATACACTACCGACTGGACCCCGACTTGCGTCCGTATTTCAGTACCCTGCGCCAGAATTTCGGCGCATTCATCATGCAAACTCACCTCCCACCTACGACAGAGTCGGCGGGGTCCAGTCGACATATTTGGCCATGTCGACAGTCGCCGACGACTTCTCGACGGCACCGGGCGCCGCGCCGGTGCCCAGCAAGAAGTGGTTGATGTACGTCGTCAAGTCGGCCTGCTGGGCGCTCGGGAACATGCAGTGCGAGTGGCCGCCCACGAGCGAGAAGCCCATGTTGTTGGGCGCGCCCACGCCCTTGTAGATCAGCCGGCCCGCCTTCATGCAGCCGGTCGTCGACACGGGGCCCAGCCAGTCGATGTCGTTCTCAATGACAAACAGGCCGCGCGGGGCCGTCAGCGCCGCCAGCATGTGGTGGTCCTCGGGCATCGTGCTCGTCTTGGCCGTGTAGCTGTTGAGGTTCTTGGAGAACCACACGTTCTCGCCCACAATCTCGCCCGCCGTCTGGATGTTCTTGCCCGCGCTCTTCTCCGCGTCCGAAATCCGCCAGCAGGCGGCGCCGCCCGACCCCGACTCCTGCGGGAGCGTCAGCGCAATGCGCGTGTTGAGCGCGCCCACGACGAACGCGCCCTTGCCGTTGCGCGAGCAGCCCGTGACGCCCAGCTTCGTGGTGTCGACGCCCGACGTGGCGTTGACCTGCTCGAGCGCGTCAATCAGGCGGCCCACGCCCCAGGCCCACGCCGTCAAGGCCCCCGCGCTGTGGCCCGCGCCAAACAGCGTGTAGAATTTGCCCTGGCCGCGCGACGAGCCAGACGCCTGCGACGCGAAGCCGTCGTTGTCAAAGTTGATCGTGCCGACCGTGCCGGGGATGGGCAGCGAGGACCCGCCAATGGTAATAATGGCGGCGCCGCCGCCGCCCGAGCCTTTCTTGATGGTGCTCGTAAAGGACACCGACTTGCTGCCGACGGTGATGTCGACCTTGAGGCTGCTGCCCGTCAGGGTACCCTTGACGGCGTCGGGCGGTCCGGGGAAGTCGCCGAGCTCGTACTGCTCCATGGCCTTGAGAATCTCCTGTTGGCGGCAGGACCACTGGTCCTTCGTGGTGACCTTGGTGCCGTCGGAGGCGGTGAAGGGGTCCGGCAGCTTGGCATTGGACACGGCCGGGATGGAGGCGGGGACAGTGCAGGCCTGCTGGATGCCAAAGATCTCATGAGCGGGCAGGGCCATAGCTGAGCCGGCCAGGAGGAGGGCGGAGACGAGGTGCACCATTGTGAAGGAGGTGTGTCTTGGAGATGATGTCAAAACAAAAAAAAAATATGAAGAAGGGCGTCCACGGACAAGATGGTCTGTGGAATAGAAAAAGAACGACAAGAATCGATACCGTGCAAAACAGAAAGGACGCTCGTCGGAGGAAAGATGAGAGAAAGGCGGAGGCGGAAGAGAAACAGGAAGGGAGACTGCAGACGAGGAAACCGGTCTATATATTCGGGGATTTGCTGTGGAGATGCGTTTTTGTTTTTGGATGCGTGGGAAGAAAAGGATTGGGGAGGTTAAATATTCAGCATATTGGCTGTCTCCGGCTGATGGGAAGCAGCTTGCGGATGATATGAAGGCGGATGGAAGGCTCCCAAGGCAAGAGAGCTGGATGTGAGTGTGGACACTGAGTTGAATTCGGCGCTTGGCTGTCTACACACTATCCATGACTTGCCGATGGAGTCGTCTCTTGTTCATGTCATACCACATCACCATGTCACCTGTCACCACATCTCCAAACCCATCGTCTCGTCCCATCTTTCACATATTTGTCCATCTCGTCAATTGTTTATTTGGCTTGGCCGAGTGCCGAAAACACCGATCCCATTAACTGGTTCCAGTCGAGGATGAGCCATGATCAGCGAGGACGTCATTCGTGGTATCTCCGTCTCGTCGGTCGAGGCCTCTAGATAATATCGAGAGGGCGGGAGGCGGAAGTAAATAAGACAAGTTATTCCACCAGTGAGGACGAAGTTCAGCAGTTCTGTATTGGTCCGTTTATATGTCCCGGACGTTTATCTTGGCACTTTATTCTCCCAGAAGGGAACTGGAGACGACTCGTATACTATTAGACGAGATATGGGGAAGAGTGGAAAAACTGGGAAGCGTGTTGAACAGACTGCCGCCAATACTCGTAGCATGCGACTCCGCGTGGAAATGCCCTTAAAAATGGCAGGCTTTCTCGACCAAATTTGGCCACATAGCCCAACTGCCTAAAATGAAACCGTATACTAATGTTGGTTCTAAATTGAACTGTGCTCTCACCGCCTACCGTTTAGACTTACTGTTATTCTACAACGGTGACCCTCCGTAATCGCTTTAAGACGGTAGTTTGTCATTCCTTTCCAGAAAACAATTTCGACGGAACGTAAGTCTTTCCGTCCTAGCTACACCTCTCGTTGAATGTTTCTCCGTACTCACGATACCCCATTGTTAGGAGTCTAGTCATGGAACAGGGTTTCAATAGTAATTCAGCGCATCCTCCCAGGCCGGTGGCCAGTGTCATGAGATGCCGGCGGCTGGGCGTGTGGATTTACCGGTGATTCAAAGGGTCTCACCAGAGACCAGCCCATTTGCTACTAGTAAACTGACCCCGTTAGTCCCTAGGCACGGGCCGCTCACGGCGGCCTGGATCCACTAACAGTGCATGAAGCCACCACCGATTTCAACAGGAATTCACCGTACGCCTGACATTCGCCAAACAGTAGTAAATAAGTCGATCCATGCTCCCCCAGTTGGAAGTACGGGAAAGCCAAGGATCAGATTGCGTGCTCCCTCACACCTACTTTTCGGTCTGTTGAGCGAGCCCACCTATCCCCAGAACCACTTGCGCTTAGGGGGGGCTCCCCTGGTCTCCTGCTGCCTTACTTGCCCGTCTGGTAAGGCTGACTGTCGACAATGCAGCCTCAGCTAGTCATGGATCTGCCAGCCAACGTGCCGAACACTGGTTATGTGCGGCAATTTTGGGGACTGTGTGGCGGCTTGCCATTGGTTGTTAAAACTCGTAGAAACACTCGACGAAAAAAAATTACGCGCGCGCCAAAAGTGAATGTGGCATGTATGTCAGTATTGTAGTAATGATGGCTGAGGCTTCCAGCTGTTGGGCACCAAGGAATCTCAGCTCGCCATTACGGCCCATCAAATATTGAGGCTGAGTCCAGGAGGACTCACAGCTCCCATAAAGTGCAGAACATATTACCCTGTTTTTTTTTGTTGTCTCTGCTCTTTTCATTTTTTTCCTCCCAAGCGACACCGCCATATCCAAAGCGGCACAAAATGCCGGAACGGCTCAGAAAGTCCCGGAAGGGATTCAAAACTTTGTTCTCACGGGAGCGGCACAGCGCCGGTGGGCCGTCAAACCCCGTGTTCACGAACACCGGGCCCGCACACGCCCCGCACACTTCACAAGGCTTGGAGCTGGTGGCACCAAGATCGAGCACTCCACTTGTTGCCCAGGCTCCGCTAGACGACAATTCATCGCCGCCTAATCATGAACAGGGTACGACAAATGGTCAAACCACATCGCTTGGTCTGGCTTTCAGACCTGCCATCCCACCAGACCAGACGCCGGCTGTCCCAGCTACCACACCCGCCTCACCAGCGACTCCAACGCCGCCGCCACTGAACCCCTCGGATACGACCGAGTCCACTGCTACCAGCACCGGAACCGACGCCGAGACCAACACCGAGAACAACGCTGACGACATCGAGCCTTGGACGGCGGCATTCCGCCTGTTCCAAGCAAAGTCTCCTGATCTTGCAGCCAGCTACGAGGAATGCCTGGTGTCCCTGCTGGGCATGACGGCAAATGACGTGAAACTGGCCGTGCCACGGTCTGTTGAAACTATTGTGCAGAGACAATTGGAGCGACGTGAAGGCAAGCAGTGGAAGCTGTCTCTTCCCTCGGGCAAGACAATCAATGTGCGCAAACAGACCGAAAAGCTGGTCAAGTTTTTGCTCTATTTCGATCCGATCGTGAAAGATGCAGTCAGTGCCCAGCCGTATGCAGCACTGGCGTGGTCTAGCGTTTCTATGCTTCTTTCAGTACGTGTCACTCCTCCTTTTATCCCCGGACCATTCCGCCTGCTTTTGCAACAGTCAACACACACAATGGTACATCTACTAACGTCTTATTTCCCCTCCTACCAGCTTCTCACAAATACCACCACCCAGAACGAGGCGATGCTCGACGGTTTCAATTCTATCAACGACATTCTTGTCTATTGGAATGCCGGCGAAGAGATCCTCCGAAAGGGCAATGCCGGGGCCCACTTTCTCAAGTCTCTCAGCAACCTCTATGCTTCTATCATTGAGTACCAGGCCTCCGTCATTTGCCATATTTCAGAGGGCCAAGGCTCCCGCGCATGGCAGAGCGTTGTCGGCGCTGTGGAGTGGGCCACAAAGGTACAGAAGATTGCCAAGTTGAACACGGCGTGCAAGGACCTTGTGGACATTAGTTGCCGGGCCGACATCCAACGAGCCAACGACAGGACACTGCAGGGCATGCGTGACATTGTCGTGGCTTTGGAACAGAGTGAGCAACAGACGCGTGACTGTGAGAGGGAGGAGAAAGAAACAAAGCTTCTTCGCGATCTGCAATGCCCCTACGAGAGTTACAAAGACTTTAACCGTCAAAGAGTCCAAGGGACGTGTGAGTGGTTCTTCAACGACTACAGATTCCATACATGGCGCGATGCCAGCACGCCTAGCCTTCTCTGGGTCTCTGCCGGCCCTGGCTGTGGCAAGTCGGTCCTCTCACGAGCCATTGTCGATGACCTGCGCGTGTCCACCGCCGGCGGCAGCGGCAGCGGCACGGTTTGCCACTTTTTCTTCAAAGACGGAGATGAAGGTCGCACGCTTGGCGCCAATGCGCTCAGCGCCATCTTGCATAACTTGTTCACCCAGGACGCATCCAAACGCTTAATCCAATACGCGCTGCCAAGCCACAAAAGCCATGGCAAGCTCCTGGCCCAGGATTTCCTAGAGCTGTGGAAGATCTTAATCAGCTGTGCTCAGTCGGAATACGCCGGAGAAATCATCTGTGTTTTGGACGCACTCGATGAATGTGAAACGGGGAGCCGGAACGAGCTCATCAGCCGTCTCAGACAGTTTTATATGGATCAACAACCCACGTCCGCCACGGCCTCGAAGCTGAAGTTCATCGTCACTAGCCGCCCCTATGATGACCTAGAAAAAGAATTTAAGAGGTTCGCAAAGGTCAATTGCATCCAGTTCCACGGTGACAACAAGTCTACCGAAATAAGTCGGGAGATCGATTTCGTCATTGACGAGCTCGTGGACGAAGTGGCCTACTCGTTTAGTCGCGATGACCAGAAAAGGTTGAAGGAACACCTCAAGAGCATGAAGAACCGCACGTACCTTTGGCTACATCTTACCTTTGAAATTATCAGACAAAGCCCTTGCGAATTTGGCCGACCTTGCGATATCGACGAGCTTCTGTCCACACTACCGTCTCAGGTGACCGACGTGTACGAAAACATCTTGAACCGGAGTAAAAACAAAGAGCGAACAGAAGCAATCCTTCACATTATGCTTGCCGCCGAAACACCGTTGACGCTCCACGAAGCAAACATCGCCGTGGCCATGGCCTTTGCGTTACAAAAGAACAATTCGCCGCCGCCATCCACCTCCGCTGAGCTTGAAAAACAACTGTGGCCAGACGACACATTCAGAAGCGTTGTAACCAACCTCTGTGGCCTCTTCATCACGGTGCATGACCACAAACTAGAATTCATCCATCAAACCGCGAGAACGTTTCTCGTTGAAGGCAAAGGCCATAATGTTTGGCAGGGACGATTTGCCTTGCCCAAATCGCACAGCGTCATGTCGTCGATCTGCGTTCGCTACTTGCTGCTACAAGGCCTGCACGTTTCGTATGAGGATTACAACGCCAATCTCTTTAAACGGACAACCGGTTTTGTTCCCTACGCCGCTAGTCACTGGCATCGGCACCTCAACGCACAGGAGCCCACTTCTAGATTTGACTTGCGGTCGGAGGTTCGCATCCTCTTAAACGTAACTGATATCCGAAACGAAGCTTGGCTACACACTTCTTTCAATTCTAAAGCATTGTACGGGATGACCAGCCTGACTGTTGCAAGCTACTTCTACATGACATCAGTTGTGGAGGACATGCTGAAGACCGACAAGGTAGACATTAATGAATGCGACACAAAAGGCTTTACAGCTCTTCACCACGCCGTTAAAAAAGGCCAAACGGAAATTGTTCGGCTACTCCTCGACAACGGCGCCGACATTCACGTACGGAATATTTCCGGCCATACAGCGCTTTACCACGCCGTTAAGGGGCGTTGTACGGAGATTATTCAGTTACTCCTCGACAACGGCGCCGACATTGACGGACGGGATTTTTCAGGCTACACAGCTCTTCACCACGCCGCCAAGGAAGGTTATACGGAAATTATTCTATTACTCCTCGATAACCGCGCCGACATTAACGGACGGGATTTTTCAGACTACACAGCTCTTCACCACGCCGCCAGGGAAGGTTATACGGAAATTATTCTGTTACTCCTCGGTAACGGCGCCGATATTCACGTACGTAATTATTTTAACGATACAACGCTTCACTACGCCGTTAGGGGGGGTTATACGGAAATTGTTCAGTTACTTCTCGACAACGGCGTCGACATTCACGTACGGAATACTTCCGGTTACACAGCGCTTCACCACGCCGCTAAAAACGGTTATACGGAAATTATTCGACTTCTTTTTAATAACGACGCCGATATTTATATACGGTCTAATTTAAAAGATACAACGCTTCACTACGTCGTCGAAAAAGGCTATACGGAAATTGTTCGGTTACTCCTCGTTAACGGCGTCGACATTCACGTACGGAATACTTCCGGTTACACAGCGCTTCACAACGCCGCCAAAAAAAGGTTATACGGAAATTATTCGACTTCTTCTTAATAACGGCGCCGACATTTATACACGGTCTGATTTACGAGATACAACGCTTCACTACGTCGCCGAAACAGACCATACGGAAATTATTCGACTCCTCCTTGAAAACGGCGCCGACATTCATGTACGGACTGATTTGGGAGATACAGCGGTCCACTGGGCGGCTGGAGGCCACGATCCAGAAACCGTTCAACTACTTCTTAAAAAGGGCCCTTCCGTTGAAGCAAGAGACAGCCATGGCGGTACGCCGCTCCACAGAGCAACTGAAGACCACAGTACTGAAATTTTTCGGCTCCTCCTCGACAACGGCGCTGATATTCACGTGCGGAGTGAAGACGGTGAGACGCCACTCTGGTACGCGGCCAATTATGGGAATATGAAAATTGTTCGGCTATTACTCGAAAAGGGCGCCGACATTCACGTACAGACGAAATACCACGGGACGCCACTCTTCCAAGCTGCTCACCAAAGCCAGACGCCACTCTTCCAAGCTGCTCACCAAAGCGAGACGGAAGTTGTTCGTTTTCTCCTCGAAAATGGCGCCAAAGTCGACGTGTTAAATAGTTGCGGTCAGAGTATGCTCTACTATGCAGCCGAAAACGGCCATACCGAAGCCATTGGATTGCTCCTTGCCAAAGGCGCCGACATCCACGTACAAACTACGAACGGCGACACGGCACTTCATATGGCAGCCAAGCGCGGACAAATCGAGGCCGTAAGACTCTTTCTTGATCACGGCGCGAATATAGACGCACAAAACCAGGACGGCCAAACAGCAATCTATAAGGCGCTAAAGGCAAATTACATGGGCGTGACACGGCTACTCTTGGAATACGGCGCCGACGTTTTTATACAAGACGTTGATGGCAGGACGGCACTTGAAGCCAGGTCCGAGAAAAGTCCCGCTAAACCTATTGCGATACTTTTGATAGCATTACAACTGCTCGGGAAACGAGTAGACGAATTTCCTAAACAGGATCTGGACGGCCTGGAGGAACTTACAGCCAGAGTTGAGAGAAACCTCGCTACGGCTCATAGACTATACGAGAAATGGTCTGGTACCACCATTGAGTTGACCCCCATCGCCTCTCCCCTTCCTTTGCAAGATAACGAAGGAAATATAAAAGGGCAGGACGAAAAAGTCCAACTCCCCGCGTCCCGAAACATCTGGAGTTTCTTAAGAGAAATACGGAGGGGACGGGAAACGGTTATGGGAAGGAGTGGTGTACAGAGGTAGCCATATGGGTAGCCAATCTCGTTTTTTTCTCCTTCTTCCCATTACATCTCTTATGCACATTGCGTTGCTCGCAGACAGCCGCGTGACCCGTTGTTGTCGTGCGACCTCTTTTGTCTCTATCATCTGCTGTGGCACTTTCCCTTTTATTGTAAAGGAGAACACACAGCGGTTCGTTTGTCAGACTGGCAGAAAAACGAGCGTACATTGGACGGCCTCTGACAACGATTGCCGAAAATGACAAGGCGATGTCTTCAGTCTGAGGCAGCAACTTGGCCGCCATTTCCTGAAGAAAGAAGCCACCAAACGTGGCGGGCAGTCCAACTGGAAGAAAATAACTATGGCTACTTGCCGCATGGGGAGTTGCAAGTACGTCGTAGACAGGGAAGCAGTTCGCTGCTAATTATGACGATACTTTTATCTTCCCCAAGAGGATGTGGAAGCGCCCCACCTGGAGCACAGGCATTTCTTCCGCCTTCTTCCCAAGATCGCACTTGAAAGTTGTAACACGTTGTATTTTATATATTTGTGTATCATCGCCAGTCGATTGCGCGTGTTGCAACGCACAACAGAGCAATGCACGGAGCTTTCAATGTGTTTCCACGAAGAGTGTCTCGTTTCATCAGAGAAATGAGGCAAGAACAACTGGACGCCGTTTATTTTTTTTGCATTTTTTTTTTATTTCATTTTGTATTTCTTTTAGACACGCAGGCAAAGGCAATAGAGACCGCCTGTATTTGTCCATTTCTCCACTTGACTCTCTGTAGGACTTCCATATCATTACTTCTATTCGTTATTCCTTTCCCGTACAGTCTTCCATTCATAAACTTTGTGCTCCTTTTCGAATGCATGGCTCTCGGCTCTTATCAGATGAATGGCTGGCACACCCATTGCATTTGTACATAAGTGAGAGAAAAGAGCCATGCAATGGCAAGGAGGAAAGGAGAAAAGGAAAAGAAACTGGAGCAAGAAGATATTACATTTCGTAGAAACGGTCGTGAAGGACTTAATTTGAGTAGATGGGCCCTGCAAATTTACTGTCGTGCCGGCGTAAATGAACATTAATCTATTTTCTCGCATGGCACACTGCCCCACAAAGACTGCGGATGAGGTGCCGTGTTTTGTTTCGTGCATTTTCATCTTCCGCAATTTTTTCTGTCCCTTTTGCCCTCTCGTACACCTTCGGAATTGTGATTGCTCTCACGCAAGAACCGTAGGCCGAAGCGAAGGAAGGATGGCACCGAAACGGGCGCCACAGTCTCATCCTGGATGTGTATTTGCAGGTCCTCCGTGATCCCGTATGCTCCAAATTGTAAATATCAAATTTTCTTGGTAGAGAGCCGCGCTCTTATGCTCTTAATGCCTCTTGACGGTCGTCTCGATACGTCGTTGCATCATCGCCATTTTACCTTCCCGTCACTCCTCACATTCGCCGCCATGTACATCGCCTCCCTCGGCCTTCTCGGCCTTCTCGGCCTTCTCGGTCTTTTGTTTACACCAATGGCCCAGGCTCACGGCGGCCTCGCCAACTATACCGTCGGCGACCCGCCTGTCTGGTACCGCGGCTACGACCCCGACGAAAACGCCGCCGAGCAGGACGGGCAGCTGTGGATGGTCCAGCGCAAGTGGGCGTCCATCGACCCCATCTTCAGTGCCGCCGACCCGTTCTTGGCGTGTAACAAGCCCGGCACGCCCGGCCCCGCGTATATTCCTGTGGCGGCGGGCCAGAACCTGACAGCCGTCTATTGGTACTGGCTGCATCCGGTCGGGCCCATGTCGGTGTGGCTGGCGGCCTGTCCGCCACTGGAAGAGGGCGGCTGTGTGGGCGTCGACGTCAACGCGCTACGCTGGTTCAAGATTTGGGAGGCCGGGCTGCTGGCCGGGACGGGCAACCTGGCCGAGGGCATCTGGTACCAGAAGCAGTTCCAACACTGGGACGGCGCCCCGGACCTGTGGCCGGTGACGATCCCCGCGTCCTTGCAGGCCGGCCTCTACGTGGTGCGCCACGAGATTGTGAGCATCCACATTGCAAACCGGCCGCAGTTCTACCCGGAGTGCGCGCACTTGAACATCACCGGCAGCGGGACGGAGCTGCCGCCGACGTCCTTTTACAAGACGTTTCCGGGCGCGTACGCTGTCGATGGTAGGTCGTTGGAGAGGGAAGCATGCAAAAGACAGTTGGAATACAATGCTGACACCCGCGGGAAGACCCATCGTTCAAAATCGACATTTACTCGGACGCAATGCGCAACACATATGTACGTCCTTTGCCTAGAAGCAAGGTTTGTCTGAGAAAATTGCGAAGAGCCGCTGACGATACAGAATTACACCATCCCTGGAGGACCAGTATGGACAGGGTAAGTCAAGTCTCGTCACATACGACCTGCCGGCCGTCACAAGCTAACACGTCAGATTACCTGTCGACAAATATTGTGTAGGATGTTGAGCTCGTAGT
This sequence comes from Sporothrix globosa, assembly GCA_001630435.1. Taxonomy (NCBI): domain Eukaryota; kingdom Fungi; phylum Ascomycota; class Sordariomycetes; order Ophiostomatales; family Ophiostomataceae; genus Sporothrix; species Sporothrix globosa. The sequence continues at coordinate 587,439 of LVYW01000005.1, forward strand.
TTAATAGAGAAATAATAATGTTCAAATAAAAATAAACATGCTATCCAAGTTTAGTAATTCCTTTGTGTTGCAAGATTATGTTTCTTTTGTTTCAATTATTCTCATATTTGTTCCTATCCTTTTTCTCTCTCTGTCCTACATTGCGCTTCAATACGTATGTCCTTGGAAGCCAATGAAGCTGCATCGTCATATGACTATTCCCTGCTTTCATGTTGGCTTCCTAAAGCGAAGTTCACCGCCAACTAACACGATATCGGATGATGGCAGTTGCACCTTCCCTGTAAGATAGCGCTAACCCCACCTGGATTTCAGCGGAACTGGACCCTGTCCGGTCCCCACTTTATTTTGTCACGACATCTCTCAAGCACTCGTCGCTCTTTCCGCCCCCGACCCTTTTTCCTTCTCTACCAGCGAACGTCGCCTCCAATTCTACGACAACGACCGTGACCGAGCAAGCATTCCACCACCACCAGTCCCAGCCCACGATCGACGTCCTCGTCATACAGCCGTAAGCTCCTCCGAGCTCTGCACATGCTTTTGGCGTGCATCCCCGACTGGGCACGGACATCGAATCACACTATCGCGACACTCGCCTCGATCAACACCGCCGAATATTCGAACGTTCCTCGGTCTCCCTCCACCCATCTATGGGGTAACCGATACGAGAAAACCCCCGTTACGCCTCCGCATTATCTCTGGACACCTCCCCAACCATGACGTCCCGCGACTGCTTCCCGCTCCCGGGGGAGCTCATCGACGCCATCCTGTCGCTGCTCAGCCCCCAGGACCTCGCGCGCGTCACCCAGGTCAACCGCACCATGCGCACCTATGCGCTCGCCGACCGCTACTGGGTTGGCTTCACGCTGAAACACCTGCCCGAGCGCGTCCACAAGCACTTCCCGCCGTCCGAGTCGTGCGTGCCGCTGCCTCCCCACATCCCCTCGTACCACCACCTGTACGCCGCCCACGAGGCCCGCTGGTTTCTGGCGCGCTACAAGATCTGGCTGTGCGGGCACGACATGGTCGGCAAGATTGTGGTGGCGCGCTACGATCCGCGGCGCGGGTGCCTCGAAGGCTACCGGCTGCTGGCGGTGTCGCGCGAGGGACCGCGGCGGGCGCTCTTCTACCCGCCGGCCCCCAACACGATGGTGCACTCGTTCCACCCGGAGGTGCTGCTGCACCTGGACCGTCCTGTGCTCAAGCTCGAGGCGCGGCACCCGCCGACGAACGAGGACGCTGCCAAGGCGGACGGCATCCCGGCGGCAGAGACGTTGTCGTCGTCTGTGTCGTCCACTGGGCCCAAGATTGTGCTGTACCAGCCGCCGGCGCCCTTGTCGTTTGGGCAGTACATGCAGAACAAGGCAGGGCAGAAGGGGGCCGACACAGCCGACGCCGACGACGCAGGTGGCGACACGCCCTTGCCGCCCGTGTGCCCGCGCATCCGGCCCATCGTGATGGACATGGACGGCGACAATGTGCTTCTGTCGCAGAACAGTGGGAGCAACGGCGGCAGCAACGGAGGCAGCCGGCGAAACGGCCGTGGCAGCCCGAATGGCGACAACACCGGCATCGACAACATCCACATTGCCATGGCCAACAACAGCAGCAGCAGCAGCTTTGTCACGAGCAGCCAGCTGCGGAGGCAGTTTGTCTATGCGCGGCCGCTGGCCGACAAGGCGGCCAAGGGTGGGGGCACGTTTACGAGGCGGGGTCAGAGTGCGGGTGGCGACGCCGGCGACGACGACGGTGAAGGCGATGCAGGCGATGAAGGTGCTGAAGGCGCTGAAGGCGCTGCAGGGGCCCAAGGGGGCACAGCAGCCGCCATAGACACGACCGTCATCCACGGCGCCCACAACGCCGGCGGTGCGGGCGCCACCCTCAACATGCCTGCCGACGACGAGCTCCCCATCGGCCGGCCCCCGTCCGCCTCGTCGCCCCTGCCCTTCCCCCTCTACACCGTCTGGCCGCCCCCCGCGATTCCGTCCGAGCACCGTGTCCGCGGCACCGGCATCAGCGCCAACCACTATCCGCGCGGCGCCGTTGGCCAGCCGCGCCTTCGCTCGGAGATTTCCGACCACGCCTTTCACATGCGCACCTGGATGGACATGGGCGTCCCGCTCGGCGCCAGCAGCAGCAGCAGCCACAGTGGCGGCTCGCCCATGACGTTTGACGCGCTCGAGACGTACGCCACCATCGACCCCAAGCACTACACGCCGACCGAAGACAAGGTGTATCGCGGCATCTGGGCCGGCGACTACAGCAGCCATGGCGTGGAGTTTTTGCTCGTGCACCAGCCGGACGACGACGACGATGACGATGACAACGGCGGCGCCGGCCCGTTTGACCCCGACGCGTTCCCCCAGCGCGACGACGAAAGCGACGCCGACCACGCCCGCCGCGTCCGCAGCGCCCGCATCCACCGCGGGCGCCTCGAGGGCATCAAGCTGACGGGCGATCCCAACGTGCCCCGCGGCGAGCGCTCCTTTGTGGCGCCCGACCTCGGCGACGCCGGCCTCGACCTCGTGATCGATGAGGCGCCCTTCCAGGGCGTGCGCGTCGTCAAGAGCGAGGGCCACATTGCCGGCACGGGCTTCCGCAACGACCGCTACGTGGAGTCGCGCCTGCTGCTGATCTCGCCGAACCGGCTGGCGCAGTACTGGGTGGGCTTTGGGCACATTTCCTTTTTTGAGCGGGTGGACATTGACAAGTTTGTGGATGCGATTGTGTAAACCATGGACACACAATTGACGCGGACAGACGGAACGGAGGACATGACGAATTATGACAAACGATACCATAGAACGCTATATACACAGAACGGGCAAGTTGTATGAGTACCGCGGTTGCTCTTTTGTATATACATCCGACCTCCCATGATTTACTGAAATTGAAACATCTGATGGCTGCGTCGTGTTTGAGCTGTGCAATATGATTTCTTTGTGCGATGTGTAAGTCTTGGCTGACTTTTGCCGAGGCGTACCTGGTTAAGACATACATGTACATTTTAGGTGCTGTTCTAAGGCGCATCCCGCCACGCTAACCACTGGTGACGTCAGGGGTTTCACAGCGTATGGCGGATTCCGCTTGCACATGTGAATTGAAAATTTTCACCACGTTGACGTCGAATTGTGGTCGACTCCCAGTCCAATTGACAACACAAGCACAACGTCCCGTGGCCAGCATGCCCTCTCCCGAAGAATACCGCATCCTCGTGTCCGCCGGCACCGACTACGACCCGGCCACCCACGTGCCCGTGCGCGTCAACTCTTCAACGCCGCTGCACCTGCAAGGCCCCGGCGGCGATGTCTGGCTGAATGTGCGCGTCAAGAACTACCGCGGGCCCGAGCGGCACCCCGAGGTGGGCGAGGTGCTCGACCCGGCGACGTCACCGTACTTTGAGAAGGAGCCGCACAAGACGAATGACGACACGTACGGGATCGGCGTGTGGTTTGTTCCTCGCGCGCCGGCCGGCAAGGACGGCGAGGACGGCGAGGACGGCGAGAACAGCGAGAACGGTGAGGATGGCGGCGACAGCAGCGTCGCAGGCATCAGTGGCACCGACCTCCAATGGGGCAACGACTTCGACGAGCCCCTCCGGGACCGCCTCCCACCCGGCTTCGGCGCGGCCTTGCGAATCGTCAAGTGGTGGATCGATCCTGGCCTGGAGGGCGATCCGTATGCGGACAAGCCGTACCTGTACGGACCAGCTCTGAGTTCGTTTAACCAGGTGTATGTTGCTCTGGGTGACGAGCCTTTGGACGACGACAAGACGAACGAGACGGACGAGCGAAGCGAGGATGTCGAGGTTGATGAGGAGGAGGAAAAGAAGAACACACACAGCGACGAAAAGAATAGCGAGCGAAGTGCGGACGAACAGAAGAACGACCAAAGCGAGGATCAAAAGAAAAGCGAGCGAAGCGAGGACCCAATGGACCACACACGACCGCCGGTCGACCCTGACTGCGGCTTATGGTTCGACGAGGGCGGCGACGCCGGCGGACAGGCATGGCGCGCGTCGATTGGCGCGCCGGGCGACGACACGGACCGCGGCAAGGCCCGTATGAAGTGGGCGCTGGGCACGGATGCCAAGGCCAACTGGACGTGGCAGTACGGCCAGGGCTACGGCCTCGACTTCTACAACGGCTACCTGGACTTTGCGGACCTGACGCTGCGGCTGCCCGGGTTCCACCTACCACTGCTGCGGTACTATGCGAGCGACAAGGCGGAGAAGACGTGCCTGCGGTACGTGCTGCGGCACCGGGGCACGGGGCAGGTGTACTTGGTGGTGGTGTTCCGGCTGGTGCGGTCCGCCAACAAGGACGTTGAAGGCGGCGAGGACGACGATGAGACGGACACGGGTGACAACGTCGAGGAAGAGCCCGCGGACGTCGACGAAGACAAGATTATTGACGAGGCACGGCGGAAGCTGTCGGCACAGGACATCAGTGCGGACGATGTAGACTGAGTGTTTGACGTAAACGAGTTTCGATACAGCTCTATTAGACGATTACATTAATTCTATACGCTTCTCTATGTTATGCATATTCTACAATGTACGGTTTCCGGGTATCATCTAGCGCGTGGTACGGCGATCATCGCGGTCCTGTCATGTCGTCATGCAAGAGGAGACTGTCGTCGCCTTTGGCGCCTCCTATCTCCAATCTCCGTCTTAGGTCGCCAACGCCTGCGCAAACTTGCTCCGCCGCCGGATTCGGTCGCCAAAGTACAGCAGCACCCACGGCACCAGCGTCAGGCCCGTGCCAATGGCGCCCAGCAGCGCACCCGCCCGCGCAATGCCCATGTTGGTAAAGAGTGGCCGCATCACGAGCGGGAAGATGCCGCCCAGCACGTTGCGGCAGCAGCCCTGCGCGGCAAGCGCGGAGCTGGCGTAGCGGTGGTAGACGTCGGCCAGGTAGTTGAAGGTGGACAAGTAGACGGCGAAGATGCCGACGGTGGAGATGCCGATGCCGAACACCGGGGCGATCCAGTGGTAGTCGGGGCGGGCCGTGAAGCCAAAGATGAAGAGACCGACGGGCAGCAGGATGGACGTGAGACAGGCGCCGCACAGCCGGGCCTCGGGCACGCCGCCGGCCTGGAGACGGGCCCGGAGGGCGGCAGGCAGCGGCAGGATCGTGAGGAGGTAGCGGTCCTGGTACAGGCCCATGACAGTGGCGACGCCGGCGCCGACGAACATGCTGGCAAAGGTGTAGCCGGCCTGCTGCAGGTTGAAGTCGTAGACCTCTTCAAACACCAAGAAGATGCTGCCAAAGGTGAGGTAGAGCACGGCCCACGCAAACGCGACCCAGAGCGAAAAGAAGAAGACGACGGGCTCGGTGAAGAACATGTGGAACGGGCGGTAGACGGACACGCCAATCAGCTGCCAGACGGTCGTGCGGTCCTCGTCGTCCTTGACCACCCAGCGCACGCGGCGGAGCGCAGACGTCGGACTCGGCGACGAGGGTGACAAGGGTGATGGCACCTCGCTCGCCGTAGCCGTCTTGGGCTCGCCCTCGATGCTGTCCTGCGACGGCGGCCGCTGCCGGTGCTGCGACTGTTTGGCCAGCGGCGGCAGGCGGGCGTCGCCGTCGTCGGCCGGCAGCCACACGCCAAAGTAGCCGGCCGCCTCGCGCGCCGCATACCACGCGTTGAGGGCCTTGGCCTTGCGCGACAGCAGCACGGAGCCGCGGCTCTCGTGGAACAGACAGACGAGGGCCGCCATGAGCACGACGTCGGCAATGGCCTGGTGCCAAAACACCCAGCGCCAGGGCGCGCGCACGCTCGTGTCGGTGGGGACGTCGTGGGCGTTTTGCGGGTAGGTGGTGCGGTAGGTGATGACCGCCGACACCAGCGGCCCGCAGCCCGTGGCAAAGAAGACGCAGCCGCTGAACAGCGCCATGGGCGTGTTGCGGCCCTCGGCGTGCCACATGTCGGCAATGACGCCGCCGACCACGGTGCTGAACACGGAGCCGCCCACACCCACAAGCAGCCGGGCCACGAGCATGGCGCCCAGGTCGGGCGCGGCGCCGCTGACCACCTGGAAGACGACCATGACGCAGCCGGCAAACACAAACACGGGGTAGCGGCCGTTGTACTCGGACAGCGGGGCCATCAGCATGGGCGCCAGCGCGAAGCCCAGGCAGTACACGGTGATGCCCGCAAACAGCGTGACCGTGAGCGACGTGCCAAAGGCGTCCGACATGCGCTGGGCCGGCGGCGAGAAGGAGCCGGCGCAGTACGCCGTCAGAAACGTGGCGATGCACGACAGCGCCAGCATTGTGTACTTGCGGCGGTCGGGCCACAGGTGCGGGTCGGTGAACGGCTTGAGGTTGGGCGGTGGCGGTGGTGGTGCGGCGGCAAGGTCTGTGTTGTTGTCGTTGGCGCCTTTGCATGGGGATGTGTTGGGCGGCGGCAGCTCGGTGGCATAGGTCAAGTAACGGTGCTCAATATGCAGCGCGGACGGGTCGACCTTGCTGCCGTCAGCGCCGACATCGGAGCGGTGCCGCGCCGAAGTCGATGTGGGCGCGGCCTCTTGGACGCGAATGTCGCTGGCCGTGTCAGACGCAGACTCCTCGGGGCTGCCGTCGATGGCCGTCTTCTCGCCCTCCTTGTCGATGGCGGTGTCGAGGCTGGAGCGGGAGGGACCGTCGGCCCGGCCCAGCGGAGACACTGTTGGCATGGCGGTGTGTTGCTGACCCGATGCCTTTGTGCTCGGATGTTTTTATTCTGAGTGGCGATGTATCACCAGGCGCGGACGGATGTTGATGCCATCCAAAAGCCAGACCGAGACGGAGGGCCCATGTGCTATTTAAAGGATGTAGGCAGGAGAGATATGATGAAAATAAGACTGCGAAATCGAAATAAATGATAAATGCCCGAAAAAGGAAAGAAATATGAAAATAATGAAATCAACCGGTAAAGACAGAATTAGGAAGGTCCAAGCACAATATCGATTCTCGATGGTGTGTCAAGTGTTGTCGTTAGCCCGAATGATGGGGCAGGGAAAAAACCTTTTTCATGGTCACAATGGCAGTGAAGGTCAGACCGGTTCGCACAGAAGTTGGATGTGTAGTCACAGATGCCGAAGTCGCGAGCCAGTGGCCAATCGAACAATAGGAAAGTGGATGCAGATGGAAAATGCTTGTCAGAAAAACAAACAACCGCATGGGAAGAAAATGTCTACAATCCCCTTGCTTCCAATGACGAGAAGCGGCCACAAAAGCACGAAAGACGCACGCCCTTCGGTCGACTTGCGGATACCTATCCTCTGCGCGCGTGTACATGGAGCAAGCCGTCACAGCCTTTCGTTGTGTCGGCCGTGGCCCCCCTCTTCGTTCTTCGTTCCTCAAATCTGCAATCCCCTGCTAAATGCCGGCGCCGCACCCACTTGGCACCCGCCCATTAGCCCGAGCACTAGCCCAACAGAGGGGACGGGATCCGCAGGTCAAGTTGCAAAACCATGCACGACGTCTTGTTGGTTTGCCTGACAAGACTTCTTTGGGAGGAGCATCTCCGCGTTGTCTGATCAAGGCCCAGACACTGCTTCTGCAAGGAAAGAGGTTGAAGAAGACAAGAGATGTTGACGGATCCGACGAAGCAGGTTCACAATAGGACATGTAATCATATGCAAGGCGAAGATGGCGAAAGCCACATTGGCGGTACCCGAAGTTGAAAAGGAATACAGTTGAAATCGATTCAGATGCTGCAGCCGCCCCTGGTCATGCATCCAGGTGGCCTACCCGTAGGACGTTTTCTTTTTGATTTATTGTACCGTTTTGACTTGCTGTTTAGATTCATTTCCCGATGCGGCGTTCAGCCTGCATCCAGGCGGTTGGGTAAGAGTGGTGGAGTAGTTTGGCTTTTCAACTGGATGATGAGTTTTGTGGAGGTTATGGCCGACTTTCGGCACCAATCATTGTTACCTCCGGACAGGGCCAGTTGAAGCCGCGGACAGTTGTAAATGTTCCCGATTGGCACGCAGCGTTGTTATTTCCGAGGTCTACCTCTCGTTCTGGTCCGCTGGTGTGTCGACAAAGAACAGAGTAAAGTAGTTGTACAACATACGCGGTTCTTTCGTAGGATGTAAATTGCTCCAAAACACTTGGACGATTGTAGTGCTTAGAATGCGGAGGCTCAGCGGCAGTTGAACGTGGGATGCAGACTGGCAAACGTTGTCTCACGGGGAACCACGATTGGCCTCGTCGATGTGGCGGTGCCAAGTGTAAAGATGTAACCAGTTTTGTTCATGGTCCTGCTGCTTGCCATGCATAGTTTGGGGCGTCATGTCACCGAATGTCCAGATGCTGAACACACATCACGTGACCACGCGCCCCGTCGTGGCAGCGTAAATTGCGTTGTGTCCTGGCCAAGCTGGCATCAACTCCCAACGTTGGCAGCTCCAAACTGCATTCTCACGACAGCATGCCAGACGTCCAGCGATCTCTTGCAACTCCATGAAATAGTGACGGCCGTCGTGCGTTATGCTCCATCGTCGACATCACATGTAATGTTCCGTCTAACATTGGGTAACGTCACGTGACTGCAACATGTCGACTTGCATCGCTTCGAGCACCTCGATCAATTCAGTACATTCTCACTGCCTCACCGTTCCAGTCCCGAGAGCTGCGTGTCAGATGTGCAACTGAAGTAGCGCGCCAGTATTGGGAGATGGAAGCGGAGACCGTGTCAGCATCACAGGATTACTAGGCACAGTCCCAAGGGTGTGGATCCAACGGCAACGTGCCGAGGCTCAGATCCGTTCTTGAAAAGCAACCAACCGCCGTCTATCAGAACCCCAGATTCCTGTCTATCACCGTACGACACACTCTGTAGTACATCTGCCATACAGTCACTGCCGCCACGTTCCCCGTTACTGAAATTCGACCATCACCATGGCTCCGTCCTTGCGTGACCTCGTCTCCGTCGAGGCCGTTGGCCCCAACGAGTTCGTCTCCAAAATCAACCCCGTCCGCCTCGGCAATGCCGCCCCAATTGCCTACGGAGGCTGCGCCCTCTCCACCGCCATGCGGGCCGCTTATGCCACCGTGCCCGACAATGCCGGCTTTGCGCCCTATTCCATGCTTGGCCACTACTTGGGCCCGGCCGCGACCGACCGCAAGCTTTATGCGCGGGTGACGTCGACGCGCCAGAGCCGGTCGTTTGCGACGCGCCGCGTCGAGATCAGCCAGAAACTCGACAACGGCCAGTTCCGCAACTGCCTCGAGGCCACCGTCGACTTCCACGCCCACGAGCCGTCCGTCATGGAATACTCGGCGCCGACCTGGGGCCAGTGGGCGCACCCCGAGGACTGCCCCGTGATGGGCCTGCACGCCGGGGGCGACGACGACGCCATGGTGCGGCGCGTGGCCACCGAGGCCCAGGCCGCCATGTTCCGGCAGACCTTTGGCTCCAACGCGGCCTTCTTCGAGACCCGGAACTGCACCAACGGCGTCGCCGCGCAGAACCTCAACGGCGTCGTCAAGACCGCGCAGACCACGCAGCACACGCTGCCGCTGACGGCGCGCCTCTCGGCCGACTGGTCGCGCGGGCTGACCGCGCTCGCGACGCCCGCCGAGAACTTTGCCGCCCTCGTCTTCCTCATGGACGGCGGCCTGTCCTTCCTGCCGCTCTGCCACGGCAACCTGTGGTTCGACGACGTCGGCGCCTGCTCGAGCCTCGACTTCGCCGCGCGCTTCTTCACTGGCCAGGTCCGTGTCGCGGACTGGGTCCTGCGCGAGCGGCAGACCTCCCGGGCGGGCGAGGGCCGGACCTACAGCGAGGGGCGCTTTTTCGACGTGTCGGGACAGATGGTCGCGTCCATGACGCAGCAGAGCATCATGCGGGCGCGGCCGGCGCGGGCGAAAAAGGACCAAGCCAAGAAGGACCAGGCCAAGATGTAGAACTAGAACAAGAACCAGAGCCAGAACTAGAACCAGAAATGCGTCGTGCAGGGCGAGGATGCACGAGTCTTGTATATGTTGGTCGTTGGTATTTACCACATATCGTAGTATTTGTAGATTATTATGATTGTTATGATTATCAAACATTAAAGAATTACTAGCGACCTCGACAGCAACGTACGTATCTTGCTGCGCAGGAATAAACAAATTGTACATAAGGAAATAAAAAGGAAGTGGATATGCAACGCTGGCATCCTTTCTGCTACCCGCACGGTCTGCACCTAGAATTCATAATACCGAACCTTGGTGCCTCCAAGCATGACGTACTGTGCCGGCCGTGACCTTTGACCACAGATCGATTCCGCATCTCCATCTCGTGCGGCTTGCTGTGTTTCAGTCACGGTGTGTATGTTTCTGTTTGTTGTTGCTGTTGTTGTTGATAATGATGCTCTGGCGCCGGAACAGCGGGCACTTCTACATGGTGGCCGTCTGCGGGCATCTCGACCCGCGCTGGTGCTGGTGTTGCTGCTGGCATTTCGGGGTATCGTGGCGCGCCGCCGCCAATCTCGTGGATCCGATGCGGCGGGTGTGGTTGAGGTTGTGCCAGTTCCGCTGCCGTGGGCTGTGTCGGGGACTGTGACTGAAACGGAGACTGCACTGGCGAGACGTTGCTGAGAGTCGACACCTGAGGCTTGGGCGTGCCCGTCTTGTCGAGCTCCGCCATGGGGTATTGTTGGTATTGCTGGTATTGTTGGTACGTGTTCATCGGTGGCGGGGGCGGGCCCGGAGCCGGGGCTGGAGCACCTGGCGCCGCCATCGGGTACACTTGGCTTTGAGCTTGGCCGGAGACCCAGGCGGATTGCGCGGCGATCAGCATAGCCTTCTTGTTGGCTCGATGCATGGCGCGGCGCATGTTACGACGATGGCATTCGATGCAGGCCCGGATGAAAAGAATCATGTTGACGACGCTGCACGGTTAGTTGTTCGTTTTCCAAAAACAGAAAATAAAATAAAATTAACATATCACGGCAACCACAACATACACGAGAGGCCAGAGGCAGATGCACAGGGCCAATTCCATGGTCAGGTAATGGGCGTATCCTTTTGTCTTCTCGGCGACGGGCAGCGAATAGTTCGACAGCCACCAGGACGTGAAGAGGGAATCCAACGCGTATGCGGACGCGACGAGTCCGCCGGCCACCGTACCGGCCAGCCAAATGATCAGGTGCATGCCGACATGCGCGCCGGGGTGGATGCCGCGGTTGCGTCGGACCGCGAGCGTGACGAGTTCGGCGAGGGGCCACAAAATTGCGAGGATGCCCTTGGTACGTCAGTACGATGTCGTTGTTGTACTCTGTACATTATTGAACGTCGTCGGACGTCGTGGAGACTCACCGGTGGAAACGACAGCGCGGCATCGAAATAGCCATTGATGGTGGGATACGGCGCCTGGGCCGCAATGACGCCGCCGCTGATACCGGACACGACGATGCCCGTGACGATGCTGAGGCCTTCGAGGGCGGCCCTGGCGAAGAACCACTTGCGGCCGCTGACGATTTTGTGCGACACGTCCTTGCTGCTGGGCGCGACCGGTGCCAGCGGCACAAACCCCTGAGAGGCCTGGTAGGGCGCTGGTTGTTGGTATTGCATAGTGGCCATGGTCGCGATCGTGCTCCAGACGATGTGGCATTCAAAATCAAAAATCAAAAATCAAAAATCAAAAATCAAAAATCAAAAATTCAAAATCAAAACAAATCAAACAAAGGAAGAGAAAATTTGGCCGTGCACCGTCCATACTCTACTTTATTTCGACGTACTCCTCTGTTGTGCTTTGTATCCCATCGTGGCTCTCCTCACCATCAGCTTTTTCTACGCGTACTTATTCTGTACATTTACAGGGATGTCCTCGTTTGCCATTTCCGGTAAAGATCACCATGGGGGAAGAGATATGCACTACCAGAACGCCTTGCCCGTCTCGTCCAGGGTTGGAGCCACTTCTCACGGCCTGCCTTACAGGGGCAAAACGGAAAGTGCCGGCTGCGCGAACGGGTTGTCAAAGCAGGGCGCCGAGGAGAGATTGGCATTGGAAATGCAAAAAATGCAGAAAAGGACGAAAGTGCCAAGCGACAGCGAATTGGGGGCGGTGCAGCGTAAAGCTTACTTTTTCAAGACGGCAAACGACTTGCTGGTCAGTGCGTTTATTCGCCAGTCCCGTATTCCGTATTCCATGAAAGGGCGTGGCCCAAGACAAATGGTACAGCGAAATTGCTCTGTACAGCGTACACATACGACGTACGACATACGACCAAGGAACGCTTTCATTTAGGTTGCTGGGACGCACCCGTCTATTTATTCGTACAGTCTTCGGGTATTTTCTATCACGCTCTGCGGCCATCGCGTCCCTTCACACGATTGCCGGTGTCACCGCCTGTACATCACAGCTTGCTGTGCATGGCCAACAGGTTCCGCTTGCTGTCGCCTCCGTGCGCCACCTTGACCGGCGCGTCAAACACGGTCGCATCCTTCTTTTCCTGGCGCGCCTCGAGCGCGGCATAGTCCCGCGCCGCCGCGCCCACGTAGACCTGCCGCGGCCGCCAGATCTTGACGCCCTTGGGGTCCAGCATCATCTGCCGCCAGTGGGCCAGCCAGCCGACGCACCGCGGCACGGCAAACAGCACGGGGTAGAAGTCGAGGGGGAAGCCCATGGCCTGGTAGATGAGGCCGGAGTAAAAGTCGACGTTGGGGTAGAGGCTGCGGCTGCGCATAAAGTCGCTCTTGGCGGCGTGGTCGGCCAGCGCAATGGCCGTGTCGATGAGCTGGTTGCGGCCGGTGACGGCAAACACCTCCTCGGCGAGCTTGCGGATGGCGACGGAGCGCGGGTCGACGTTCTTGTACACGCGGTGGCCGAACCCGACCAGCACGCGCTCGCGGCGCTCGATGGCCTGCATAAACGCCGGCACCTTGTCGGGCGACCCAATCTCCATCAGCATGCGGATCGCGCTCTCGGACGCGCCGCCGTGGCTGGGGCCGTAGAGCGCGGCGCAGCCGGCGGCCACGGCGCTGTAGGGGTCGACCAGCGAGCTGCCGACCTGTAGGACGGTGGCGGTGCTGCAGTTGATTTCGTGGTCGGCGTGCAGGATGAACAGCGCGTCGAGCGCCTTGGCCAGCACCGGGTGCGGGCGGTAGGTGTCGCCGCCCGACAGGTTGTCGAGCATGTAGAGGAAGTTGCCCGTGTACGAGAGGTCCTGGGCGCTGCCGGGGCGGTTGAAGGGGCGGCCCTGGCGCATGCGGTAGGCGGCGGCCGCGAGGGTGGGCGCCTTGCCGATGATGCGGATGATTTGCTTGTCGAGCGTGCGCAGCGCGTCCATGTCGCCGCTGGCGGCGCGCGTGTAGAGCTTCTGGCCCTGCAGCGACGGGTTGGCCTCGGGCGCGAAGGCGCCGAGGCTCGCAAAGGTGGCCGTCAGCATCGACATGGGGTGCGAGTCGTAGCGGAACGACTTGAGCATGCCCTCAATGTCCGTGTGCACGTACGTGTGGTGCATGACCTCGTCGCGCCAGCCGCTGTACTGCGTCGCCGTCGGCAGCTCGCCGTAGATGAGCAAGTAGGCCGTCTCGAGGAAGTTGCTGCGGGCCACGACCTGCTCGATCGGGTAGCCGCGGTACCGCAGCACGCCCTCCTGGCCGTTGATGAACGTGATGCGGCTCTGCACGACGGCCGTGTTCATGTAGCCCGGGTCAAACACGCGCAGGCCCTGTGGCGTCTCGTCCTCCTCGCGGTCGCCGGGCTGCGCAGGGGCCCGGACCTTCTTGATGTCGGTGGCGAGCACCGTGTTGTTCTTGATGGGGATCTCGTAGACCTTGTTGGTGCGGTTGTCGACCACCGTCAGCGACTGACGCGGTCCTTTGTCGACGGCGACCATGCTTGCGGGCTTTTGGGGGAGGGAGAATGCGGTGTTGGATCGAGGGGAATTGTTGAATCAAAACGTTCAAAGAGCTTCCCTTCGCAACGATGACGCCTGTTTATGTACAAAATGCCAATACGACGACAAACCCGGCGAGGAATGGGTTAAGCTTTGGCTAGGAATGCAAGAGACCGGCCGCTGCTCGACCTCGGCTAAGAAGAGAAGAATGGGCCCTGCTCGGTGCGCTGGAGACAAGCTGCACTAGCACATGTTGAACCGCTATGGGGCAGGCGCGCGGCTGGGAACGCTAGAGGATGACGTCAGCCACACGGGTCGGTTCACGTGCCGGATTTCGCTTTGGACTTCGACCACGCACAACGTCGCTTCCCGATCCGTCGTTATGACCATTGTTCCTTCCTTAGGAGCAGACCAGCTGTTTCAGCTGACACGTGCGACGGAGCGGGGCAAAGGAAGTAAATGAATTCGGGTATCAACTGTTTCTCTTGCACTGTTCGCTCTGCACTACCAAACGGGCGGCGTGTCAAGATGCCGTTTCTTTTGCAGCCGTCGCCGCGGCCGGTCCTGCCGGCCCTGCCGGTCCTGCCTCTCTTGTCGGCCTCTGCCAATGATGCCCATGGTGCCTGCCCATGACGGGCGGTGTCGGCGGCCTGACTCTGGTCCCAGCCGAGACGTGTGACCCGACTCCTCAACACCGACGTCCATTGTCCCGCTCTTCTTTTTGTCAACGACCTCGACAGCATCGACACTGTACCCCACCAACTGCAGCGGCGATCCAACCACACCAACGGCCAGACCCGCAGCCGCCAGACGCTCCGCGACAACGCTGCCGGGAGGTGTCCCACAGAGGCCCAACAAGGCGACGAGTGGCGGCCGCGGCCGACTCCTGTTGCGGCTGCCGCGCTGGATACTCGACATGACGGGCAGGGCCAGACGCGGGACGACGGCCAGGCGGGTGCCCACGTCGAGCGCGTGCGTGAGGGACGGCAGGTTGAGCTGACGCGGTGCGCGGGGAAACGGACGCGATGTCGACGTCAACGACGACGACGACGATGAAAGGGACAAGGATGTCGAGGACGACGATGGCGACGGCGAGATGGTTTGGCCATCACGCGTCGAGGACGTCGCTGTCTTGGCATCGTCGTCGTGGCCGCGGTTGGCCTGTGCGCCGATGGGCGGCGGCAGAGCCGGCTGTGTCGCTGACAAGCAGATTCTGCCCAGGCCCGGGCCGCCGTCGACGTAGGCACGATGGCCGGGCAGCAACGGATAGGCGTCGGACGGTGACTGCTGGTGGATGTCGATCGGGGCGGAGGACGCGTTCGTCCCGCCCAGGGTGTCCAGCATCGATGTTGTAAACGCCGGCGAGAACCCAACCAACCGCGCCGACACCACCCGCCCGGCCAGACGGCCCAGTTGCGCCGCGACGTGTTCCACCTCGGGCCCGACGTACGGCACGTCGCCTGCTGTGGTGCCTGTTGGGCGGTTCCCGTAGTAGCGGCGGCACAGCACGGCCAGCTGCCGCAGAGGAAAGACGTCTGTTGCGTGGATGGCCTCGACGAATCCCTCGACGAATCCCTCGACCAGCGCGCCCATGCTCAACAGCCCGGGCTGCAGCCCTGCCGCGGCCGGGTGCATGCCATACCCGAGCCGCGTGCAGTCCAGCTCGAGCGTGAGGGCCGGCGACCGACCCACGACGCCGACATACCGCTGCAGGTAGAGCGTGGCCAGGGGGCAGACGGCCGGGCGGACGTAGGGGGAGAAGACGACGTGGACGCGGCGGGCGTGCCAAAATGCGGCCACGACCTCGGCGCGGAGGGCAAAGGAGGCGTGGAGTGCACCTTGAAGCGGTGCGAGGGCCGTGGCGAGACTGTCAAAACGCTCCAGGGGCCAGACGGCACGCGTAAACACTTGGGGGTTGAGGCGGACGGGACGGTCGGAGGACGGGGCGGACACGAGGTGCTGGTAGAGGCGAAGGCGGATGGCCGCCGGGAGACGGAGGAGAGAGGGCGACGCAGCGTCTGCCGTCTGCCGTGGACATTCTCGACCAAAGATGGTGTACACCAGCGAGACAGAGTTTTGCCACGAGTCGGTCTGGCCGGCCGTGCCTCCTCTGCTGCGCGAGCATATGGCATCGCACGTCCGATCCCATGGAGGCGGTATTGGTGGTGGTGGAAGGGGCGACGGCGCTGGCGGTGATAGTGGTGCCGTCTTGTGTGAATTCGGTGATGGTGGCGCCTCGTCTTCGGGGATCGCGGACAGGTGGAGAGACGGGTACCGTTCCCGGGCCTCTCTGCACGGCGAGGCCATTGTAGGTACGGTTATGTTGGACGGCACTAGAATGTAAGAGAGTGGTGAGTGTGGGGGAGGGAGGAGGCATGCTGGCTGAAGAGACGGTGCAGGTTGCAACAATGGAAAGGGGCGATAACAAGAGGAAGATGTCATATTAAATGTCTACACAACGAGGCACGACTTGCCAGCTGGAGACGCCGGCCTCGTCTGCCGGCCGCTACGAAGTGTCTCTGCGGCATTCACCGCAGCGTCTGTGAGATGTTTTATTGTTGGGTCTAGATCCGTCTGGGGACAACCTGTCACAATGAGCACGCGGTGGACTGTTTCCGGTGTTGGCCTGGCTTCCTGTTTCCTGCTGTGGCATGGTGAGGAATGAGGAGATGGCAGGGACCCAACGGCCAATGCAGCCATCCGCGGGGAGTTGTGTGTGCTGGCTAAGTGTCTGTCCAGCATTTCTGTATTCCGTATTGCTGATTTGTTTTGATTACGCCTATGGAAGGTGTTGTTCGCCAGTCTCTCCTTGGCCTTGGCGTCTGTTGTTCCTGCATCTTGCCGACGGCGGCTGGTTCCATGTGCTGTGTACAGAGTACGACATACAAAGGAGCACGTTTCTTTCTTCGTTTCTTCCTTTTTGCCGTCTTCTTTCTTTTCTTATTCTAGGCTGCATTCTTTGTACAACCTCAACCGACAGCTTGCATGCTACCCTTTTCATTTAAAAAAAAAAAAAAAAAAAAAAAGACCGTCGTCAAGCTGCAGGTTGTGTTTTGGATACATTGCAAACGACAACGCATGGCAAAGAAGCGATGACCTAAGGATGCATGATACTTTATTTCTTTCATTTTAGTTCTTGTACAACAATGTCTCGTCAGTCTCTGCGGTTTCAATCGACAGTGTCAGCCGCACGTGCGTACGTGAGTACATGTGTACGGTATGAAGACGAGGCGTTGGGGCGGGCAGCGAGCCGCTTGCACGAGGGAAGACTGGGTGAGGGGGAGACGATAATCGGCAAAGGAAAATAAAATAAAACAAAACAAAATGGAAACCATGTTCACGCCACCTGTTAGGCACAAAGCAATCTCTTAGTTCGTATTGCACAAATCAATCGTATTGCGAGTTGAACATACTCTGTTCTCCTTTCTCCAACACAGAATCAAGCGTCTCTTCACTTTTCTCGTAAACAGAGTATGCATGGACGAACACGACCGCCGTCGACCCTCCGTAGACAACGGGTATAAGTAGACTTGCCATGTGGCGTCGGTTCCGTGTCATCTTGATGTCATGAAACGTAACAACAAGAGCAACAACAACAGAAACAACAGAAAAACAGAAACAACAGAGACAATATCAACACATCTAACCACACGTCTGCCTGCCCGACTGCCCGACGCGCCGAAATGCCGGACAGCCACCTTGCCCGCCTCCCGCAGGAGCTCCTCCTGTCCATCATGGCGGACGCTTTCCCGGAGAGTGACCGCTTTCACGACAATGTGGATATGACGACGGAGGGGCATCTGGCGCGGCGGCAGGCGCTGCAGGAGATCGTCGAGGACGCCGGCGCTGTGCTGCCGGTACTCTTCCGCCGTGCGGCGCTGGACGTCTCGATGGGCTACCTGCAGCCGACGTCCATGGCCGCGCTGCTGCACGAGGCGGCTCGCTTCCAGGCGCATCCGGCGCTGGGCCGGGCGGTGCGGACGCTGGTGTTGGACGTGGGCTTTCTTGCAGGTTCAGGTTCAGGTGGTGGCGGTGGCGTGGAGACGTCTGATGATGTCGAGGAGGATCCTCTCGTCGATGTATACCGCGTGGCGCACGAGCAAATGCCGGCGAGTGTCCAGATGCCGGCCGACAGCGAGTATGGCAGCAGCAGCAGCGATGGCACGGATGGCACGGATGTCGGCTCCGACGCCGAATCCAACGGCCTGCCGGCGTGGGTGGTGCGCTGGGGCGTTCCTCTGACGCGCCTGCTGCAGCGCACGCCGGGCCTGTCGGCGCTGACGCTGGGCCTTCGCGGCGCCGCATTGATTCCGGCAATTGGCGGTGACAATGGCGCCACGGTGGACGACGACACCAGCAACCGCCTGTCGCTCCCCCGACTCGCTTCGCTCTTGTTCGACCAGAGCCATCCCTTCCACGGCGGCGGCGTCCTCGACACGTCTGGGATGATTATGCGAAGCTGTCCCAACCTGAGTGAGCTGTATCTGTCGGGCATCGACCAGGTGGTCGACAAACACCACCGTCAGCATCAAGGTGCGTCTTCGTCCCCTTTGTCTGTGTCTTCGTCTTCCCCTATGCTAACGAACCTAAAGTCTTTGTACTTTCTACGGGGCGTTCGCCTGACGCCCCGTGCACTGGAGCGCGTTCTGCGCATCGTCGGACCCGCTCTCAACAAGGTAAGCTTCGACGTGCCGGGGGGCGGTCCCCGGTGGACGACGCTGCAAATGGCAGCGTTGGTGGCAGCCGCCCCTGCTGCAGGCGACGACAACGACAACAACACCGCCTCGGCCCCCGCCGACGACAGCGACAGGCGCTGCTACACCACCCGCGAGCTCGTGACCCGCCTGCTGCCCTGGGCCGGCTCGCTGCAGTACCTGCGGCTGGTCACCCGCTTCCAGCACGAGCTCAGCGTGCGCCGCCGCGAACGATCCGAGGCCCGCCGGCAACGCACCGCCCCGCCGCCGAGCATCATGTCGCTCGTGGCCCAGTTCACCCGCCTCCAGAACCTCTACATCGGCTCCATCTTCTTCATGGCCGGGGGCGACGACAGCAGCCTGCCTCCCGTCTTGTTCACCAACATCGACGCCGACAACGACCACCACCTCGACCACGACATCGACGGCCGCGTCATCCAGTACCCGGACGAGGCCGCCTACGACCCGGACGCCTACGTCGCCGACACCCTCGCCGCCGCCCTGCCCGCCAGCCTCGTCAAGCTCGTCCTCCACTGCCCCCACCAGGACGCCTGGTTCGGGCCCTACGCCTGCCGCCCGGCCGTCCTGGGCCTGCTGCGGGCCGTCCGCCGCGGCCACTTCCCGCGCCTGGCCGCCATTGTCATCGACGTGCCCCTGAGCGACGACGACGTTGTCGCGGTGGACGTGGGCGAAGACGACACCGGCCGCACGCTGACGGTCCAGGTGCCGCACGCGCACGGCTTTGTGCGCGAAGACATGTCGCCGCAGCGGGGCTTCTGGTCGGCGCGCCGGCTGTGGAAGGACCAGCTCCAGCGGGAGCGCGCGGCGGCGCGGCAGCGGCAGATGCAGGCGCAGGCCGCGCTGCAGGACAGCCCGGATCTGTTTATGCCTCAGTAGAATCACGTCGACACGACGCCACGGAGGGGGCGTGGAGGGTGCGCTTCTGGACAACGGTGAGCAAATTGGTTCGTTGTCGTTTTCATTTGTTGGTTTCTTTTGATTTCCTTTTGTTTGCTCTCGTATAACATAAAATATTTTACTTTTAAAAAAAAAAAAATCGGACGGACCCAATTACAAAGTGACGTAGACGGGAATGTTTATTCATAACCCAATGATGACAAACAACGGATGCAGCACTTGCTCGTGAATGTGTTACGGCGCCTTTCAAAGTCAGGCCATCACGTCCACGTCACAACTGTGCCACCTCTTTTGTAGACATCGCGGCCCACGTGCGTCTTTTTCGCCCACAACGTGGTACTCTCTTTTTCGTTCTTCGTGTCTCGGCCCTATTTCTCTCTCTCTCTTCGTATTCCTTGCTTTCTTCTTTAATATACTCACCCGCCCTCACCCCCACAGATGCCCCATTTGGAAAGGAAGTCAACCCATCGCCGGCTAAATTGTCCCAGTGCATCATACCGTCAACATCGCCTCCCCCAGTCCCCAATTTCTACGGCACTCGTGGGCCGAAAATACAATGCCTTGATATGGGGGAGTGGGTTCGGTGCTATACGACCCGTTCCGGGGCAGATCTGGAGGCAGATGGGCAGTGATGCGCGCCAATCTGTTTCCGCATCGACGTCCATTTTGGTCGTCCACTTTCGTCACGTTCATCGTCCACTTATGCGTACTCGTATGTTCCATTCTTCGTATGATGCTTCTCGTGCCACACCAACCCGGGACGCCAGCTCCTTTGGTATCACGGAATGGGCATCACGATGGACAGTCGCCACGGATGGACGTCCAACGTGGCGCGTGCGTTTCTTGTCGTCTCCAGCAAGGTTGCACGCCCCAGATTGGCACAGCACAATATCGAGCCCTTCCCTTTTTGCCAAATTGCAACTTTACGCACCCCGGGACAGCACGGTGCGTGAGCACATAAATATACAGAGGTCATCAAAACAAAACACCGCAGCCAGTAGCAAATAGCTCGTCCGGCGCGCCGTCGCGAGCAGCGTGCTGGCCACTGCGAACAAAGAATGTCAAGTAAATCAAGTGCATAAATTGCGCACTGGTTCGAGGCGGCAGATGCGCTTGGCGTGAGAAACCCGGGGAACCTGGGGAGACGAGACCACAAGAAGGACACGGACGAGAAGAGAGTGGCACAGTCGAAGGCGAGCAGGCGACTACATATACCAGTGAAGTCCTTGGCCTTGTTTTCTTTCTGGTTGATCATCATCATCATCGGCATCACCACCATCACCACCACCTTCTGGTCACTTTCGTTTTCACATCCTCTCTGTCTCCATCGCCTTCCACCCCATTTCTTGTCTCATCGTCACCGTCACCATGCTGTCCTCCGTCCTGGGAGCGGCCGCTCTCCTCGTCGGCTCCGCCGCTGCCCACGGCGCCGTCACCAGCTACGTCATCGCCGGCAC
The DNA here is from genome assembly GCA_001630435.1 of Sporothrix globosa. Taxonomy (NCBI): domain Eukaryota; kingdom Fungi; phylum Ascomycota; class Sordariomycetes; order Ophiostomatales; family Ophiostomataceae; genus Sporothrix; species Sporothrix globosa. The sequence goes on from LVYW01000005.1 coordinate 608,324, forward strand.
CAACTACCCGGGCTACCAGGGCTTCTCGCCCAGCAACTCCCCCAGCGTCATCCAGCGCCAGTGGCCCGACTACAACCCCATCATGCAGGCCAGCTCGGCCAAGCTGCGCTGCAACGGCGGCACCTCGGCCAAGCTCAGCGCGCCCGTCCAGCCCGGCGACAAGGTCGCGGCCATCTGGGGCCAGTGGACGCACTCGCAGGGCCCCATCCTGGTGTGGATGTACAAGTGCGCCGGCGACTTTGCCTCCTGCGACGGCTCCGGCGCCGGCTGGTTCAAGATTGACGAGGCCGGCTTCCACGGCGACGGCGTCAAGGTGTTTTTGAACACGGAGAAGCCCTCGGGCTGGGACATTGCCAAGCTCGTCGGCGGCAACAAGAACTGGACGAGCACCATCCCCGCCGGCCTCGCCGCCGGCAACTACCTGATCCGCCACGAGCTCATTGCGCTGCACCAGGCCAACACGCCGCAGTTCTACGCCGAGTGCGCCCAGATCGTCGTCGGCGGCTCCGGGACCGCCGTGCCCGACGCGTCGTACAAGGCGGCCATCCCCGGCTACTGCAAGCAGACGGACCCCAACATCCAGGTGGCCATTGACAACCACTCGATCCCGCAGACGTACACCATTCCCGGCCCGCCGGTGTTCAAGGGCACGGGCGCCAAGAAGGCGCGCGAGTTTAAGGCATAGAGTGCCGACAGAAGAAACCAGAAGGGGGGAGGTCCCAGTGTAGCGATATTGCATAGCCCATTTCCAGAGTAGAACGCCAATACAACTCACGCGTTGTTACAGTAGTAAACATGAAGTGACTTGATGGACTGCATTGTAATGATGATTGTGATGATTCATGCAGAGCTCTTTTCTTTTCAAGCATTCCTTACACTTGTGTGTTACTGGACAGCATTAATGCCCACGTCTCATTTCGTATTGACTTATTATATATATAAATATACTTATTTATTTACACAATAATAACAATATTTATTTATGCATGGAAAACGTCAGTATGTCACCCTGCCGAATACTACATCCGTTCGTGACTGTATGAGTCGCAACGCTCTTGGACATACATGTTGTCAGATACATGTTGATACTTTGTTCATTCGTGGTCGCATGTTTTATTCCTTGTTCTTTATTCTTCAATACAACACTCCGTACTCCGTATGCCGTATGTTGTACGCGTCTACACATTTACGCCACACGTCTCAACATCACCTTACCAGTGGAAAGCCACCGATCTTGCTGACCGATCCGCAAGCCCACTGAGGAGCATGGTTCGTCCCACCGAGCAAAGCAAACACCCCAGCCACACCAGGGATTGGGTACAACCCACGGACTTTGAAAGCAAGCTTCGATGGAGGAGCCACAGCGCCCACCTGGAAACACACCATGTTTTGTCAGCCGACGGCACTGATCTGATTAGATTCGCGTTCTGACACCCCGTTTACCGTGTCTCACTGCATCGTGCCTGCTGAATGCAACTGGGGGGACGGAATTTTGATTGGAAAGCCCTGTTGCGGTCTCAGCCTCGAAGCCGAGTCCTAGTCCGTATTTCCATGGAGCGCCACAAGCCAGCGACCACGGATATAGGATGTCCTTGGTATGGACAAAGCATCGCCAGATAAGTGCCGATGGAGATGAAAATGAGGGGCTGGTCCCCTTTATGTCACCATCTATGCATCCGGTGGTAAATATTGGAGCACGGCCAAGATAGGCAGCCGGTGCATTTGGTTGCCCAGCCATGCTCGTTTCTCCACTTTCGACGACCTGATCCATGCAAAAAGACATCCGAACGGATGCCGCACGGCGCAACGAGCGCTGCCAGAGGGGCTGCAGGCGGACACCAATTCATGCGTGGACATGTTTCAACGCAGCATGGCAAAGCAGTCGCCGCGCAGAAAGACATCGTCGAGATGGTCGACAACCAACTGATGCCACAGCCGTAATTTATGCAATTGTGCCTCTTTTGCCTTTTTTGTTCTGTCAACTCGAAATTCTCCGGCGAAACCAATATCCAGCCGTCGAACCAGCGCGGTCTTCCCGTGTCCTCTGTCGATGTTGTTGTGTGTTTTGGCTGACTGGCTGGCCCCCCTTTGGGTTGTCGATTTCCACCGGTTTCTGCGTGTCCCCATGTCCTTGTCGTTCCTATTTCCACTTCCGTCCTTCTCCATGCACACGACCTCGACGACAAACAACGCCGCGCATGAGCCCATTTAATCTGGTGTCCCACGACGCACACGCCCCAGCTCTGACGCCATCAGCCTCGCCACCCGACGTTGGGCGGCCCAACGTAGCATCTTTTTGTTTTTTTTGGTCTTCGAGACCGGCGCCAAAATGGCGAAACTGGCCGCGCAGCCCAGCGCTAGTGCCACGCAGGCGCCAGCACAGGTGCCTCGCGGTCCACGCCCCGGCACACGTCCCAACGTCCGTCTCGTCTTGCTCGCCGCAGTGGGACTCGTTGCGGCTGTTGGCGTGCCCTTGTTCCTGACCAATGCAACGCTGGCGTGGCTTGAGAGTACGGTAGGTTCAGGACGTCAGGTCTTCCGTTCCATCTTCTTGAGTCTTTAGCTCTTCAGTCTTCAGCTCTTCAGTCTTCAGCTCTTCAGCTCTTCAGCTCCTTCAGTGTTCTTTCTTCTTTCTTTGCTACCATCCTATCTCCGGAGCTTCCCTGTGTTGCTTGCGTAAGCGCGGAGCTCTATGAATGCCGTGCTGTCGGCTCGTGCTGCATCCCGTTGACCTCATTCTCTAATGCAATCCCATGCCACCCCATTGCTATCCCTACCCCTCACCTGTCCTCTCTGCCTTCTTTGCTTTCTCTGCCTTCTCTGCCTTCGCCCCTTGCCATACATGGCCAAGCTGTATATAACGGAGGGTCCCCTCCTCTCTCTCGGCGCATAGAAGGTCGTCGTCCCCTTTGTCCTTTACCATCGCACATCGCCTCGCCGTATTCCCCTCTCCACCAAGTCCAAGTCGACCCTCACGTTTTCTCCACCCAACCTAACTCGTCGCAAGAACCTTTTCGGAACCGCAGACACAATGTCCATCAAGAACGTTGCCGTTGCAGGAGTAAGTGAAGCTGTCACCACCCTTTGCACCATAGCTGCTGTCGTCGACGCACCCCACTAAACGAACGCAGGGCACGGGCACCCTCGGCGTCCCCATTGTCACGGAGCTCGTCAACAGCGGCTTCACCGTCACCCTCCTGACGCGCGAGGGCAGCACCGCCACGCCGCCTGCGGGCGTCGCCGCCGTCAAGCAAGTCGACTACACGTCGGTCGCGTCGCTGTCCAAGGCCATTGCCGGCCAGGACGCCGTCGTCTCCGTGTTGGGCTCGCTCGTCGTGGGCGAGCAGGTGCCGCTGGTCGAGGCCGCCGCGGCGCCCGAGAGCACGGTGCGCCGCTTCATCCCGTCCGAGTTTGGCATCAACACGCGCCAGACGCGGGGCCACCCCGTCGGCGTCATTCTGGGCGGCAAGACCAAGGTCGTGGACCTGTTGGAGGAAAAGTCCAAGGCCAAGCCGTCGCTGACCTGGACGGGCATCAGCAACGGCCACTTCTTTGACTGGGGCCTGGAGCGCCACATGTTTGGCATTGACCCAGAAAAGCGCACCGCCGCCATCTACGACTCGGGCAACGAGCGCTTCCAGGCCGCCAACCTGCCCTTCATCGCCAAGGCCGTCGCCGCCACGCTCCAGCAGGCCGGTGGCAACCCGGCCGACGACAAGACCGCCAACCAGTACCTGCAGATTGCCTCCTTCACCCCGACACAGAACGAGCTCCTGGCCGCCGTCCAGGCGCTGACGACGGGCGGCGCCGACGGCTGGACCGTCACGCACGTCGACTCGGCCGCGGCCCAGAAGACGGCCGCCGAGAAGCTGCAAAACGGCGACTTCTCGACGTTTGTGGACCTGCTGAGCGTGTGGCAGTTTGCCGACGGCGCCGGCCACGCGCCCGACACCAACAGCCCCACGTTTGGCAACACGGTGCTGGGGCTGCCGCTGGAGGACGTCAAGGCGACGCTGGCGGCCAAGCTCAAGAAGTGACGCCGCGCCGCCGACCCTGCGTAGCTGGTAGACTGGTGGTCCCCGTGACACGCAGCACACGTCGCGAGTTGTCGATGGAATAAACATGTTGAAATCAAAACGAGCGTTCACGTATCCTGTCCGTAGTGTAGACGTAGCCCCGTGACCGTGTGACCGTGTCTCTACGCCGCCTGCTCACCGCCCCAGCCTTGCAATGGCACGACCGTCGGCTCGCCCGCGTTGCGCACCACCACCCACACCACATCCGCGCTGGGCGGACCGTCGCCTGGCCCCTCCTTCGACGTGACCGGCGCTTCGTTCCGTACCTGGTGCTCCGTCCACGCCGGAATAAACGCAAAGTCGCCCGCGCTGATGGTGGTCGTGTTGGGCGGCTTTCTTGCCGACGTGGCCGACCCTCCGTCGTGGTCGTGGTCGTTGTCGTCCTCGTCAAAGTCGTCCGGCAGCGTGGCCAGCACGGCCGTCCCCGACACCGCGTAGACAATCGCCTCCTGCTCGCCGTTGTGGAACACCACGGTCGCGCACTGCGGCTGGACGGTGAGCACCGACGCGCAGAGCGAGCCGCTTTTGTGGACGATGGCGTCGCGCAGGGACACGCCGTTGGGCGGGCGGCGGCCGACGACCGGGCGGGCCCGGCGGCGTTTTGACGCCCCTGGCTGCGTGGCCGCCGCCGTCGGCTGTACCGGATGGCCATGCTCCTGTTCGCCGTCCTTTTGCTTGCCAGCCTCGCCCGTGTCTCCAGCGTCACGCTTGGTACCGTGTTCGCCTAGGCGCCGCGGCTGGTGCCGCGTCTCTGCCTTGTCGTCGCCTTCACCGTCGTCCTCGTCCTCGCCGTCAAACGCTTCGTCGCCGTCGTCGCCCTCCCCCTCCTCCTCCTCCACATGGACGACATCCCGTGGCGGCCCCTGCAGCTCCTCTGCTTTGGTGATGTGCACCGACCCGGGCATGAGCATCGGCAGGATTTCCTGCAGGATGGGGAAGAAGGCGGCCATGGTGCGGGCGTGTTGGGCGTCTTGGGTCGACGGTGTGGTTCGGCACGTGCATGTATGTCGCAGTGTTGATTGCTAAGGTGGGCGCGAGCAAAGTGCTGGCATAATAAATTCACGGCGTTAACGCTGGCGATTCGGAGTGGGGCCACAGCTGCAACCAGCCTAGGCGTACAACCTACGGAGACGAAGGCACAACGACACCTCTCATAACGTGTAGTCATGTCGCCGGTCGTGAACGGACATTCGAATCACTTGCTGACGTGTCTCCAACCGCAACGGCAAGCACGGCATCTCACGCTGGCGTAGAGTCATGTATTACTGTGCGTCTCGTGTCAGGCCAGACATTGTGATTTATACAAGCCGGTGGAAAATGTTCCAGTTTGTTCCTTTACGTGTCGAACACATGAAAGAAATACATTGGGGTATCAAGAAACGATGTGATAAAAAACGAGTACAAATAAAAAATCATGTGGTGCCAACAAACGCATCCCCGAAAAAAGCTCGTAGCCGCTTCCTCGCCGCCATCTCCACGCGATATTTCTCCTTTGAACGGCCCTCCAGTGTCCATTTCGGTAGTTCCCAGTCTGGGGGGAAAAAGCCCGCCGTCTCCCAGTCGAGAATGCACGGGATACGAAACGTGACGGGTCCACGAGGATGTTCTCACGGTCCAAGTCCGAGTGGACAAACACAAATTCATCCGTTGCAGAGGTCACACGCGGCCAGATCCGCTTGTCTTTCCACTTCCAGAGCAAATGCGGCACAAGCACAGGCAGTTCAGGGTTGGCGCTGCCAATGAAGTTTCGGCGTAGTCGTTGAAGCTGCGGGATGATCTCCTCCTCCAACTGGGCCGTCACTTTCTCGACCGCCGCCGGTAGGCGTGCTTCGTCCACGTATCGGAGCTCGATGGCGTCCTTCACCATTGCGGTCTTGAGGTACACCAGGCCGTGCTCTTCCCATAGCCCCAAAAACTTGGGAACCGGAATTGTCGTGTGCTCGCTGATGAACTGCAAGGCAGCCGCTTCGTTGCGGAGGCGGTTGTCAATGTACGGAATGACGATCGGGTTACCGTGTATGTCCAACCCCATTTCGTCTGCGTGCGGTTACCGTTTCATAAACACGTTCGAGGCAAAGTAATACGAAATCGATTGGGTGATTATCGTTGCAAAAACGGGACCGTCGCTCCCCGTGAACGCTGGACGGAACTTGTCTTCCATAGGATGCCTTGCGTAAAAGTCATCTGCGTCTTCTTTCATTTGTTGCATATGGGGAGTCAACGCCAACTCCTTGGCGCGGCCGAGTAGAGAAACCATGAGAAATGAAAGCCATCTAGGTAAGAAGGGAATTTTGCGTAGGAAAGAAAAGATTCGATTGAAGAAAAGCGACAGCATTGTTGATTGCTTGATCGCCGGTAGCGGTGAGCAGGCGTTGCATTGTTAAGACTGCTTGGTTGCAATGACCTCTGAAGAAGCTTGGGAGATGCGGCTGAACAGGGAGGTGTAATAAAACCAGGATGCGTTAAGTAAATATACTACATATAAGAATGTACCATACACGTTTCACTCCCGAATTTATGTTCTTAGTTGTTGTAATAAATATACACAGGCAACTAAAATAGAAGTCATTAAACGGAATAAGAAGTAGGCTGAGATTAAAATATGAATAAATAAAGGCATGAAGGCAAAAAAGCTACGCAGTGACTAACCCAACGCAAAACATAAAAGAGGCCATGCTCGCGCTATCCGTTCTCGAAAGTGTAGTTCAAAAAAGGCGAAAAGGAAGAACGAGATACCAAAAAGAAGCAAAAACGTTGAAAGCAAAACAAAAGAGGCCGAATACCGTAATTCCCCCATGGCGCCGTGTATTGTAACGTATCCTGTCCGCCCATACCGTTCCGTTCATCCCAAAAGTGTAGAAGAAAGACACCAAAACTAAAACAAACAGACACTGACAAAAAGTATCAAAAATTACGGACAAGAGCCATCACCCCAGCGACAGCGCCTTGGCCCGCCGCGCCAGGACCCGCACATTGTCCACCAGCCCCTCCACCAGCTCCGGGTACGCGTGCACGTCGCCGTTGCGCGCCCGCCGGCCCTGGTCGATCAGGATGCCCGGCGCCAGCTCAATCTCCAGCTCGTGCTCCTTCTCCTCGCGCTCCATCTTCTGCGGGCCCTGCACCTTGTAGGTGACCTGGGTGAGGTCGATCTGGTAGTGGCTCTGGGTGTACGACAGGCGGTCCTTTTCGCGGTCGGGCGGCTGCTCGCGCGTCGTGGCGGCGGCCAGCTGCTCGAGCTCGTCGACGCCGCCGTCCCAGTGCATTTCGAGGTTGACGCTGAGCCGGCAGTCGAGGGGCGCGTCGGGGAAGTAGAGGTGGAGGTCGCTGATGCGGGCCTTGACGATCTTGGCCAGGACGTCGTTGGTCTTCTTGTCGTAGGTGACGCGGACCTTGACGGGGTAGCGGTGCGGCAGGAGGTTGCGCACGCAGGCGGGCAGCCGCTCCTGCAGGCCCAGGGGCAGCTCGAAGAAGCGGTCAATCTCGCGGCGGTGCTTGTAGACGACGGGCACGCGCGGGCGCGGGCGGCCCGCATTGGCCGGGTTGCGCGCGTCGGTCTCGACGACGAGGCCGTTGAGAAAGTCGTTGAAGGCCTTGTGCTGCACCTCGGTCATGCTGCTCTTGAACGCGACGCGGCCCGTGTCCTGCAGCAGACACTCGGAGGCCACGGGCAGCTCGATGCGCTGGTTGGTGTCCTTGCTGATCAGCGTGCCGAGCTTGGCCTCAATCTCAAACTGGACACCGAGGCCTTGGATCTCAATCATGTTGGGGTTGCTGACGACGTTCACAAACAAGAAGTCGGCCACCTTGCGGGACAGCTCCTCGTACGGCTTGTCGCCCGTCACCGACTCCTCCCAGGGGCTGAGCAGCGCGGCGCGCGCGTCCGCCGGTGATGGGCCGCCGCCGGGAGGTCCGTCGACTCCAGGACGAGGACCAGGACCAGGACCAGGTCCTGGAGCCGCCTGCGAGGCTGGCCCGGCTTCGGGCGACCCTTGCCGCGAGGTATGTCTGCTATGCATCGCGCTCGTCGTGGAGCCGCCGGCCGCCTCCTTCTTGTCGCCGCCATTCGCGTGGCGATGGCCCTCGCCCGGCTTAAAGACGACCAGGTTGCCCCGTTTCAGCGGACCGCCATCAAACTTGCGGGCCCATGTGGGGACCTCGGTGTAGCGGGTGGGTTTCTTCTGCTTGGGTGTCGAGTTGAGCGGCGCCGAGGTCGAGGTAGGGGCGGCCGGAGTCGTAGGGCGAGCCGCCGGCTTGGAGGTCGTAGTGGGCATCTGGCTGTCGTGACGGGAGTCGGGGCGTTGCAGGTGTGACGCGGCGCTGGTGCCGGTACCGTTCGTACCTTCAAAGGGTGCCGGACGGCGCACATCTTTGCGGTCCATCTCGTCTGGGTGCAGGTCGCGCTCGTCCATCTTTCGCTTGGCGGGCGGGCCGCCGCCGCCCTGACTGTCAATGTCCATGGCTGCCGGGGCGGTGGCCGATGCCGACGCGGATGCTGACGAGGTCGGCCGGGCCATGGAGGACGCCGCCGAACCGCTCGGCAGGCTAGGCACGCGGGACTTTGGACTCACGCTGACGCTAGCTGCGCGATCGCTACGTGATGCGGATCGACGGTGAGCTGATGCTGATGGGTCCTGCTGGCCGAAGGCGCCGGGACCGCCCGTTGGGGGTTGGAGAGCAGACGGACCGGACGGACGAGAGGGCATCGACGATGCAGACGGCGGTGGGACACGCTGCTGCAGCGGACTGGCTGGTTGTGGCGGTTGGTGGTGCTGCTGGTGCTGCGGCACGTGCTGGTGCATTTGCTGCTGCTTCTGTTGCTTCTGGTGTTCCTTTTGCTCCTTGAGCTGCCGTTTCTCCAGTTCCTTTTGCTCTTTGAGCTGCTGTTTCTGCAGTTGTTTGTCGCTTTGCAGCACATACGGCGATTGGGTTGGCTGTTGCGGCAGAGGGTAGGGGTGTGGCCCGGATGTTGTTCTTTGTTGCTGTTGCTGTTGCGTAGACAAGGGTGGGCCCAGAGGTGTTGGAGGCTGAGACGATTGTGGGGGGCGTGTCGGGTCAAAAGGCGACTGTTGGTAGGGGTGCGGCTGCGACGACGGATGCAGTGGGCCTTGGCGATGCTGCAGAACGGGACTTACTTGGCCGTACGGTGCGCCGCCGTACGGCTGTTGTTGTGATTGCTGCTGCTGCTGTTGCGGCTGTGGCGGCAGCGGCCCGTGCTGGCTGTGCGCGGACGTCGGTGTCGGCGTCGACTGTGTTGATTGGGAGCGCTGGTGTGGCGGGAAGGCCGAGGAGGCGCTCCCGGGTGGACCGATGGGGGGTGTCTGGGGCGGCAGCTGCTGTTGCGGCTGGTAAGGCGACGGTCCGCCATAGCTGTCGCGTTGCTGCTGCTGCTGTTGCTGCTGCTGGGGCGGAGGGTAGACATTCGATCCCGGCGGGTACGGTTGATGGTGTTGCACGGGGCTCGAGCCGGTCGGTGGAAACGGATAGCCGCCGCCAGAGCCGGCACTGACGGAGCCGCCGGGCGTGTGGCGGTACGGCGAGGGTCCCCCGGGTGACCGCAGATCGCCGCTAGTCAGGGGCTGCAGCGGCGGCGGCACTGGTCGCGCACCATAGGGTGTCGGGGGGCCTCCGGGCCCGCCGCCGGGCGTCTGCTGCTGAAGTTGCAGGCGGTGTTGGTATTCGGACAGAGGATGGCCGCGCGGCGACGCGTGGACGGAGCCGCTGTAGTCGCGAAAGACGGGTGACGGGCCGGGTTGGACGGGTGTCGAGGGTGGTTGCTGGTGTTGCTGGTGTTGCGGGTGTTGTGGGTGTTGTGGGTGTTGCTGGGGGTGCTGCTGATGATGTGGTGGCTGCTGCTGCTGCTGTTGTTGATGCGGCTGCTGCTGCTTCGATGCATTTGCGCTGCCGTCCTCGTTGGAGTTCAGCAGCGACCTGAGGTTCATCATCTTGGGCGGCAGGCGGTTGGGCGACAGCGAAGGACAGCGCGCCTTCGTCTGTCTAATGTGTCAAGAGCGATCAGCTACCGCCGGAGGAGACGGGATGATGTAAGCCCGCTACAGGATGATGGCCGATGGGGACGCGAGGTCGGCTCGAATCATCCAGAGACAGGGCGCGGAGGGACACAATCGGAGGGTCACTATCGTGTCGAGGTCGTCGCGATCGTCGTCCCACAGACGATGCGAAAATAGGTAGGAGGCGAGACGGGGTGTGATGTCGCGGTGGCGGTTCGCACGCGTCGATGGCCGTGGTAGTTGACGGTTCGTGGGCAAAAAGGGGATGAAAAAGGAGCGACGACAATCGGCTGGAGAGGTGCCTGGAGCTAATCGAGGCGCGCGAGGGTTGCTGACATTGCGCGCAGGTTGGGCGTGCGTGCGTGCGTGTGTGCGTGCGATGGGAGTCGATGCGCTCAGAGGGGAAGACTGTCGTGATGCGAACAATGCGAATGTGTATTTTCCTATATGTTCTTTTTTTCGCCGTCGATTTTCGCGATTTTGTGTTGTGGTTCTCGCTGGTGTTCTCTTGCCGCAGCGGCTTCAAATGCGCCCGGTCGCCGGTCGAAATGGGCAATTGATGCCTCGACGTCGGGGATCGCCTTGACGAGAGAAACAGAGGATGTGCGTGTTGTCGCAGCCGGTGGTCGGATGGGGCGATCGGGGTCGAGGAAAGGGATGAAGCCAAAACGACCTTCAAGAAGACAGCATGGCGATTTTTTTTTTCTTTTCTTTTTTGATTTTTTTTTTTGCTCCCTGCGATGTCCCAGTTTTGGCGTCGATTTTTGCCCGTTGTCGACCACTGAGGACCTACCAAATTTGGGGGAAGCTGCTGCGCCTACCAGGACCGCCTGCAGGTCGCTACGGCCCTCTCGTCTATTGGTGAGTTTTGTATTTGTCCAGACCCACCCGAACGCACCAAGAGCGGCAGCGAGAGAGAGGCTCTGTGAACACATGGAATGGTAGGGGGGATGGTGCTGTCGAATGTGGCCTAGCACCAGCAACAGCGTGCCTGTCGTGAGAAGCGCTGTTAGTCATGGCGCATCGGTCCCCAAGCACATATGAACAGGAATACACAAGGCTACAGCATGCGTCCACGCAAGGCTTAGCCAGAGCTCTGAACGATCTGAACGATGTGGTTGTCGCTGCACGTTACCGAGCACAAAAAGCATGGGATGTTTCGTTCCATTTAGCTGTCTACCTATCTAGCCACCTTTTGTTTTGTTTGCTTTCTTTCTGGTTTGTTTTCATTTTCATTTTTGCCTGCTACGCTGTACAGCTACTCCTTCGTTTCCTCGACGTTTTCCTCGGGCAACACATCCAGTTCCTTGTAGTAGCGGTAGATGCCATCGCCGTACTTGGCCCGGCGGTCACTCGCCAGGTAGGCGGCAATGTTGGGGCGCGCGCGCACAGCGTCAAGCAGTGCAAAGACGCGCTTGTAGTCGCCGGCGTCGCGCAGCTGCTGGAAGGCACGGGGGAACTGGTGGCCGGTGCCGTCGAGGCTTTGGAACAGGACCAGGTCGGCGTAGGTCAGGGTGGCGCCGTAGAGCCAGGGGCCGCCGGCCTTGCGGTCTTCCTGGAAGTGCAGGACGCGCTCAAAGTAGGCGAGGAACTTGGGGAGGCGATTCGTCACGTAGAGCTTGCTCTTGCGGACCGATTCGGTCTTCTGCTCCTCGTAGTACAGCGACGTGCAGATGGGGTGGTGGCAGTCGTGGACTTCGTTGGAGAAGCCGTCGAGCGCCGTCAAGGCCAGGGCGTTGACCCGGTAAGCGGCATTGCCGTCGTCGTCCTCGGCCGTGGGTACCAGCCCCAGGCGCGGGCCCAGGTACATCAGAATGTTGGGCGTCTGGTTGATCGACAGATCGCCATGCTGGAGAATGGGCGGTGCGAACGGCGGGAGGTTGGGAGCGCTGACGGCGGCTTTGCTGTCGGGGCTGATCTGGGCCAGCGCCTGGGGAATGCCGTCGTCCTGCTTGGCGACGTCGACGTAGGAGACGCCGGCCTCTTCAAAGGCAAGGCGGATGTGCTCCCCGCGACCCGGCACACCGGGCCAGTAGATCAGGGTGTACGGCGCAGCATCGTCGGGCGTGGAGGCCTTTTGACGCTTGGCAGACGGAGCGTCAGACATTTTGAGTGAGAGAGGCGGCGTGGATGTGGGAGGGGACGGAGAGTGAAAAGCAGCGCAAGTGGAGGAGGGGACACGAAGACGGTTGTGAGCAGCGTGACAACAGGCCAATGCGGATGTGCGACGAGGCGAGTGTGTGAAGACAGAGCGTGAAGCAAGAGACAATACTCGCATTGGGATGTAGGAGAGGTGGCAAGGTCTCTGTTGTGGTGTGCAACTGGGGAGGACGGTAAGAGGCTGCCAGGAAGAGGGGACTGGGTCAATTTAAGGTGGCAGGAGCAGGTTGTCGCCGAACTGCAAGGTGCAGAACAATGCCTGCAGAGTATGACGCTGAGCTCGGGAGAACACTCACAACAATTGGCGAGCTGATGAGCTGAGCAAGCCGCTTTGTGGAATTAATATGACCCGCGGAGTTTCACGCAGCTGACATCGGTCGACGGACGGCGTTCTTGGCTGGACGTGCGGCCGCCGGCTGTAGGCTGCTTCCCCTGTATTTCCAGATCTGTGGGTGGGCAGGTGTCTCCGCGCACCAACCAGATTACACTGTTTAGTGGGCAGTGGAGTCGATGCTCCATAATTACGTATCTGCGGCCAATCTGTCCTCGGATCTCAGCGTCGACCCTGGGAACCACCATCACAATGCGGTGAGAAATGGCTCCTTTCCTTTATTCTACGGACATAAATACAAAGGTAGGACTTAAGAGGTAATGAAACGCGATCCACCCATCGACATTGCTCATTGGACGCTGTGGAGTAGGTCTCACCGCCGGGCGTCAGATTCTTGTCCCAACCAATGGAGCTCGCGCCACGACCACAAGCCACACCAGGTTCGACGACCATCAGGTGCAATATAGCTCCCAATGACGATCGAGACTTGGGTTGAGTTTCTTCATGTTCAACGCACGTTGCGACAGACACCTACGGAACGGCTTGTTGGCGTGTTGGCGGGACAGCCTCGTCTGTTAGTGCCACGTGACCGGACCACTGCATCGACACTGCTCCACACCTCTGCTGACACATGACGAGAAGGATCGTGATGGATCACCTTCACATCCGCACGCAATTCGATGTCTGTGTTCTTGTCTCCTTTCTGTCTCGTGTTGCCGGGCCTCTGTTAAACTGGAGACAACCAAATTGTCATGTCCTCGGGCACTTGATGGTCTCCGACGCATCGTCTCTGTCGATGCTGGCGTCAGCAACCTTTCACGTAGGTCTACCAAACACACCACACAGGCCATTCAAGAAACCGCCAACGCCCAGAAACTACTGTTTCGCGAGGCAACAGGCCGCGCATGGCGAGCCCCGTGGCCTCTGTAGTAGAGAGCGATTGGAAAGAAATGGAAAGGACCAACTGATACCAATGCCACCAGTACCAGAGAAACGGGGAGAATGTAGAAGCAGACCACGGACAATGAATAACGGGCCTAGAAGGACGCAAACAAGGTCCATGAGGCGTATATAAAGACGTGGATCGCCTTTTGCTCGGCACACAATGAACTGCTTTTGTTTTGTCTTCATCAGACCCGACTTACCACATTGCCTTGCTAGTTATTGGCCATTACCGTTACCCCTCCCCGTCTCCTGTCAAACGTACACTCCCTAGCATCAAAGCGTATTTTACAGTCTCGAGACTTCCCTTAACCAGACCCTCATAATCAGCATTACAGAATACATTCCTCGACAAACATCCCCATCGTCACTCTACGTCTTCCTCTCTCCTCCCTCCTCCCTCCTCCCTCCTCCTTCACCATGCCGCGTACTGCCATCATCATCACCGGCGGCACCCTCAACCTCGGTTTCGAGGCCGCCCGTGCCATTGCCACCGGCCACTACCCCGGCAGCAAGGACGACCACAACGAGTACCTGCTTGTGTTACTTGCCCGCACCGACAAAAACAACGCTGCCGAGTCCATCAACCAGCAGGCCCGTGCCGCCAAGCTGCCACACCGCGCCGTCTTCCGCCGCCTCGATCTGTCCGACCTGGCCAACGTGCGCCAGTTTGGCCGCGCCTGGGCCGACGGCACCGTGGCGGGCAACACAGCCGACTTCCCGCCCGTCCACGCCCTCCTCCTCAACGCCGGCCTGCAGTTCCCCGGTGCCCTCGAGACCATCCCCAGCTCCGGCCTCGAGGCCACCTTTGCCATCTGCCACGTCGGCCACGCCCTGCTGTTCCACCTGCTGGTGCCCTTTTTCGATGCCGCGTCGAGCGAGGGCGCCCGCGTCATTGTCACCTCCAGCGGCACCCACGACCCGGCCCAGAAGAGCGGCCTGCCCGACGCCGTGTACACCTCGGCCGAGGCCTTGGCGCACCCGCCGCCGGACATGGTCCACGTCAAGGGCCGCCAGCGCTACGCGAGCAGCAAACTGGCCAACGTGCTGTGGACGTATGCGCTCGTCGACCACCTCGAGCGCGCCGGCCGGCTGGGCGCCAAGGTCGGCGGCCTCACGGCCAATGCCTTTGATCCTGGTCTGATGCCGGGCTCGGGGCTGGCGCGCAGGGGTTCCGGTGTCGAGCGCTTCCTGTGGCACAATGTCCTCCCGCGGATCCGGCCCGTGCTGCGCGTCGTCATCTCGCCCAACATACACACGACCGAGACGTCGGGCCGCAACCTGGCGCGGCTGGCCGTAGGACCTGGTGGCAGCGGCGATCCGGACACGGTGGACGGCACGGTCTTGGGCGTCAGCGGCAAGTACTACGAGGTCCGCCGTCCGATCCCGTCGAGCACCGACAGCTACGACAAGGCCAAGCAAGAGGACCTCTGGGACTGGACGATCAAGTACCTGAGCAAGGGAAACGCTGCCGAAGAGGCGCGGTTCCGGGAGTTTCGGTAAAGGTATCGTTCCATGGCTTTGACAAGTATGTTTGCTTTCCTTTTTCATTCTTTCTATGATGCCTCGTCGCCACGTAACTGCATTTTATGTATTTATACTCAATAATTTACTGCAGCAAGTATTCATGCTCTCTCCATTGTCAATGGCTTGTTTGCCCTCTTTATTGAACATAATATAAATATACGTGCCTAGTGACGTATGTTATCACTGACAAATCATCTCTTGTCGACCGTTCGTTGTTCACGAACAAATACCAAGACGTAATCTTCCAACACTCTGTTCATCTGCTCACCCTGTTTACCCAAAGGTCTTCCACGCGTCCTGTAGAAAACGCACAGCAAGGTTGTGCGCCCGCACATCGTAGCTCGGCATCAGCTGATTCCCAAACAACATCATGCGCCCTTTTTCACGGTTCATCGTCCAGATTATGTTCGGCAGGCCCTCAAACGTCACGGTGCCCGCCGGGAGGTTGGAACCGGGCAGCGCGTTGTCTGTCTCGAGGAGTGTACCCGCGACGGTCCAGTTGATTTTATGCCGCGCTTCGAGGGGGTCAAGTTTCCACGATTCCTTGTACAGCACGCCTTCGACAAGCGGTAGGACAAAGCCGTAGTTGTACGCCTCAGATAAAAACATGCTGTGGGCGGCACTGCCGGGCGCGAGCTGCGGCGTGAACAACATGTCGCGCAGGGCCGGGTTGCGCAGGAGCTTGCTCTCGGGCGACATAAGATCACTAAAGAACCTCGCGAGGTCGGAGACACTGCACGTAATGCCGTACGTATGATCGTCGCGGGCGACTAATGTTTCGGTCTTGGCAATGCCTCCGTCACCCGCCGAACGCACGGGTGTTCTCTCCACTACCTGCAACCGTCTGTCCCAGATGTGCGCCGCGGTGGCAGGCAAGTACGACGATGCCTTCATTCCGAGAACGCTAAACAAGTGCTTGTCAGCGTACGCAACATAGGTAGGCTCGCCGCCTAGCCGCTCCACGAGCAACTGCACCATGTAGATACACCACCCGTAGTAGTAACCTTGGCCGGGCTCGAAGAGAAGGTGGCTGGTGCGGGAGCGGACCAAGTAATGTGCGTCATCTGGGAACACGAGGGGAGGTACCGCTGCGGCGGAGGCATCCGCTCCCAGCAATGCCTCGTACTCGCCCATGCCGAGGCCACTGACATTGGTCAAAATGTCACGCACGGTGATTTGGCGTGCCGGGGGCCGGGCGATAACGGTATCGTTTGGCCCCTTCGCAATCACGAGACACTTCTCGATCTCGGGAATATGGGCCTGGATGGGCTCGTCCAAGCCCACGACGCCACGCTCCACGAGCTGCAGGGCGGCAATGTTGGTGAAGAACCGGGCCGCTGAAGCTAGGGACAGCGTACAGTCGGAATCCAGTGGTGCCGACGTATCGTCTAATCGCTGTCGTCCTGCTGCCTTACGGTAGAGGAAATTTCCTGGTGTTATGGTCACGTCGCTCGTCAGTATGTTTGTCATGGCTGCCATCCATGACGACTTTCGTGCTTGTGATATCGTACCGTTCTCATCAATGACCATGGCCACTGCTCCCAGCAAATGTCCCTCGGCCGGCTCCGTTGCCTGCAGGAGTTCTGCTTCAAAGTCTTCCATGATATTGGGATGTGGACAACCTTAGTCGTGTGTAAAAACGAAGACAACCAAAATCGAGTAAATCCAAACCATGCATGGCCCTTCGACTATTTAGGTTTGAATTGATTCTGACATACCGGTTAATAGAAGCACGAGGGGCGCGGCACAAGTAAAATGGGGTATGTAATTACGTTGAAGCAGCCCAACTGGCTCACATAATTCACCAACCAACAGCAAATGTAGACCGTAAGCGGCAAAAGACAAGAGGCGGAAGCATAGTTTCAATTTGCCGATTCTTTTATCTAGGCGACAAGAATCCAATGTCGTGACGACGGACACTGCTTCCTGATTTTGTAAAAAATTATGTGCCATATGCAAGTCCTACAACACCCACCCCGCTCCCCCAGATCGTGGCCATTGTCCTGAGCAGCAGCATCTTTCAAGTCTGCAAAAATATACAGACTGGTGAAAACGGCCTTAAAACAGTCAGTGGGATTGTCTGGACGCTTCGCGTGACGGCCCTCTCATCAGTTGTATCGGCCATCCTCACACACCGTGAGCTGGGATGGGAGATGCTTTTATTATGCAGGGGAAGGGGGCGTCTTGATGTATAAGATATATTCGACCATCGACAGTGCAATACTACTACAACAAAGGCATAGGTTTCGAGACCATATCTTGTGTCGTCTAATATTTTACTCGTTTAAATACAGGCATTTTTGCGTGCCTCTCTATCGTACATTTTGTATTCTTTTTTTATTCCTTTCGTACCGCGGCCATCTCATTTCAGGGGCGGCCCAAACGGATCCTCCAGCTTGGCCACCTTGCGCCGCTTCGCCTCGTGCAGACTGTCGGGCGTGTTCGTTCCGGTTCCAGCGCCACTGATCGTCCCCAGGGCCTTGCCAAACACGGCCGCATCGTCGTCCATGCCGCCCGCGACGTGCGTCGATGTCTTGGCATACGACTTGACCGCGCCCTCCTTCTTGGCCTGCTGCAGGGCCACCAGGTTGAAGCGGTCCGGGTCGCGGCACAGCTTGAGCTTCTTGAGGAGCGGCTTGATGATGTTGTTGGACTCGGGCTGGCCCCAGTACTCGGTGAACCGCTCGGGCGGCTCGGTGGCCAGGAGCTCGCTGCACCGCTGGATCGTGTCCAGCACGCGGTCGCGCACGCCGGCGCCGTTGACGCGCTCCCAGTCGGCGGCCTCGGTCTTTTTCTTCTTGCTGGCGCTGCCGCCGCCGGGCAGGATCGGGGTGGCCACGTCCGCCGCCGCGGCGCCCACGCTGGCGGGGCGGTGGAACGTCTCGCCCAGCAACAGACGCTCGACCAGTGCGCGGTCGGCCAGCCACAGCGCGGCGAACATGATCTGGGAGGGCGAGTAGTGGAAGTAGGCGTCGGTGACGAGCGGGCTGAACTTGAGGATCTCGCGGGCGCGGCGGTGGGCATTGGACACGCGGCTGTCGGACATCTCTTCGTCGTTTGTCGAAGCACCGCCCGTCTGGGCGTCCACATCCACCAGTCGCCGCAGCTCCATGACGGCACCCTCCAGGGCCCGGAAGGGGTGCTTCACGTCAAAGGAAAAGCGGATGCCCTGGCACAGCAAAAACTCGCCGGCCAGAATATCGGCGGCCGTCGTGTTGGGGAACTTTTCGGCAAAGCCGTCGAGCTTGTGGTAGTAGCCCTCCGACTTGGCACCGAAAAACAGGGCCGTCTTGAACAGCTGGGCTGGCGGGTACGTCATGATGCTGTGCGTGATGTAAAAGCGCCGGAAAAAGACGGCGGCTGTGGCCTGCACGTCGGTCGGCTGTTCTGTGAACTTGGCGGCGCGCAGCAGCTCGACAGTGTAGAAGTCGAGCAGCATCTTTTCCTCCGCCGGCGTGAGGTAGACCACGGTAGAACCTGACCCTGAGGGTGTGCCTTTGTCGTCCTCGCCGTTGCTGCCACTGCCACTGCCGTTACCACTGCCATTGCCGTTGGCGCCGTTGCTTCTTTCGCGCCGGCGCTCTTCAATGCTCTCGTGGGCCAACGCGTTTGTCTGCTCGCGGAGAGTCTCGAGCTGGGATGGGGAGAAGGACCACAGGCGGAACTGCGATGACTCGCGGTACACGGCGTCTTCAGACGCCATTGCGGAGGGAGGAGAGCACACAGGATGTTGCTGGTATCGACGGGGAGACGGTAGAGTGAAGACGGATGAAGCTATCAAGGGATTGTCGTGATGCGCCACGGGCGCGGAGCCATGTCGTGAACGCCCGCCAAAGACGTGTCAGATGAGGAGAATGGAGGTGAGATGGGGATTTTCGCTATCGTCGTCGTTCTTGTGGTAGTGTCGGTGTTGTATCGTCGTATCGTCGTATCGTCGTGGTCTTGTGGTGTGTGGATAGCTCGGGTTTGGTTATGGCGTTGCGCTTTCCCATGCCGAAAGCCTGCATCGCGGATACGCCACAGGAAACAGCTGTCGTCTCCTTGTCCCCAGTCGCTAATCGCCTATTGGCCCAAGCTTCATGGTGCTGTAATATCTATTCGTAGTGCTTTTGGCAGCGTCTCCCTGGAATTCACAGGTCCGCCGGTGACCCCACTGCACTGTGCATCCAGGCCTTGCATGGCGCCAAGTCACCCTGGAACGCGGGGAGCTCCTTCTCACATCCCATCGTTTCCAGCATACCCAAACTGGCATTCTGAGCTGCTCATCTGGCAGGCGCAACCTGTCACCCCCACACCGCCAGCGCTAAAGCCGGCAACAGCGTCGTTTCCTTCCCTGGCTGTTGTCGCAAAACGTCACGTTTGGGAGAGCTTCAAGCGAAAGGCCTTACTGAGTGAAAATGGCACGTTTCGAGCAGGCATTCTGTTACCTGATTCCACCAGTCAGCTCATGCTTTGGACAGGCCACTTGCCCGCTTGTCCTCGCGCGGCTGGGCAGGGCCGAGCAGACGGGACCCTCTTTTTGTCTTTCTTGGTCTCCATTTGGAGAGAATCCGCGCATCATGCCCATTTGCAGCCAGACAAGGCCAAGATGCCCAGAAGATGGAGTTGGAGGCCCCTCAGATCCCCCCAAGATGCCAAATGCGATCTTTCCCATCCTTTCCCATCTGGTATTACTCCTCAAAAAGGATACACAAGGAACGCCGAACTGTCCGTGTAATTGGGGCAAAGGCTCGCTAAATCCTCGCTGAATTCAGCCATTTTATTGTGTGACTTCTTTTGGTATTGGTCTTTTTGTGAGCAGAGCAGACAGAGAAGGGATTTTCGTCGTTTGACTCTCCCTTCATGACCGACTTCTTGGCCTTGTCAGCTCTCTCGCCTGGGACATTCTTCAACTGTCATAATAGGAGGCCGATACAAAATAATACGGCCTGTTGATACTCCATATTATTTTGTGCATCGCACCTGCCTGGCTTGGTCGCCTTGTTTTAGTCGGCCGCCACTTTGCATCGCACCTGCCTCTGGACTTTGATCTCGTCCCTCTCCTCCCTTAATCCCCGAACCCCCGTCTCCAACCGCTATTTTGCTAGATCGTCTTACGTTGGACCTCAACTTGCACCTTTGACTCACACTGCCTTCTACCTCGTCATTGTACTGACACTCATTCTCTCAACGCTCATCGTCCTCATACTTTGCACGGTCACTCCATACCTCACGCTACACATGGCAACACTGATTGCGGACAGCAACGAGGATGCAGACAGTTTGAGCAATACCAATATCAACACAACCAGTGGCTCCGACGCGGCGCCCGGCCTCGCAGAGGAGCCCGTCATCGAGTTTGCGCGGCTCACTTTGCTGCAGCTCTTGACCAACTCGTTGGTTCTCGCGCATACAGCGCCCTACCTCTCGGCGCACGACGTCTTGCGGCTGGCCGCGACCAACAAGGACTTCCGTGCCTTGCTGTATGGCACGCCGTCCGTCTTTCGGTACCTGGACCTGTCGCGCCTCCAGTCGGCCGTTCGCTTGGGCCGCGACCATGGCGAGGCCCTGCTCGAGCCCATCGACCGCGGCGGCCAGATGTGGCGCCATGAGCAGATTGACGAGAACCTGACCGAGGACGAGTTCTACTCGGGCCCGCTGCGAGGGGCCTTTCGGGCCCTGAGCCGGCCGGGCGTCCACACGGGGCTCTCTACGTCTACGTTGAACCAGCGGGGGACCTGGCTCAGCGGCGTGCACACGCTCATCTTGAACAACGTCTCGGTGACGGCCGAGCTCGTGCACGAGATCCTGCGCAGCCCCGAGTACAATGTCCGCATCTTGTCCCTGCGCAACGCCAAGCACTGCAACGAGGTCCAGCTGCGCCACATTTTACGGACGGCCTGCCGCGCCAGCCGACCCGCGGGCATGCCCAAGCTGCGCGGCCTCTACATCTTCAGCAGCGGCCGCCGCGGCGACAGCAGCTGGGACAGCGTGCTGGGCGGGTACCGCAGCACGTCGTCGTCGTCGTCGTCGTCCGGGCCGCAGGGGGAGAAGCCCGACGAGTCGGACGACCCCCACCCCAACGGGGACGACCTGTGGTACCGCGGGCGGGGCCGCGTGCTGCCGCGGATGCTGACGTCGGCCGAGTGGGCCGGCACGCTGTTGGAATGCCGCGGCGTGCTTGCATTTGACGGCGTGCTGTGCACGGCGCCGCGGCACACCAACTCGCCAGCGTTTGGCAAGGTGCCGTCGAGCGCGAGCACGAGCCGGCCACACCTGACGTTTGCGATGGCGAGCTTTTCGCTGGACGGGTGCGCGAGCTGTGGCAGCGCGCCCGACGGGTGGACGACATGGGGGGATCCGGCCCTCGCAAACACGCAGAGCCGTGGTGGTGGTGGCGGTGGTGACGACGAGGGCGACCCGTACTTGTCTCGCTTCCCGCTCCTGTGGCCGCCGCCGCTGCTGTCGAGCAACGTACGCGTGGCCATGTGCCCGGACGGCGAGAGCGTCCACCCGTATCGGTTTGCCCACCACCGCGGCCCGATGCCCAGCCACGCCCACCAAGACCCAACCACCACCACCACCACCACCACAGGCTCCTCGCCCGCCCGGTTCATCGCCCGTTGCGAATCGTGTGTCTATGGCCGCCTCTGTGCCCTGTGCCACCGCTGGTGGTGTGAGTCGTGCATGCCGGACGGGGAAAACGGCGTGCCTTGGACCGACTTGCCTGGCACAGCAGGCAGCAGCATCCCCTCCTCCTCCTCCCCGTCTTCTTCTCACAAGGTACGAACCAAAGACGGCACATGCCGCAACTGCCGTCGGTCGTTGTAATGGAGGGTCGTCGTGCTTCGTCTTGCAGGATAGGCTTGTCGGCGTGTCGTATCGACATCGATGTGGTGTTGTGTGTTGTATAGCAAAGTCATGTCGGGTTTCCCGTTGCTTGTCTCTTCTTCTTTAGGTCGTCTTGGTATCTTGCCCTAACAGTGGTATCTTGCTCCCCCAATCCAGAGACTCATCGACTACAGCTGCCGCGAATGCGGGCCAAGTGTAAGCCTTTTTGTCGTCCTCCTTGTCCGTGCACAGGCTGCCTTCCGTCGCTCTCAACTCACCGGCGTCTTTCTTGTCTTTCCAGTGCCACGACTGCGTGTCCAAGATCCAGCGCCAATGCAAGCGGTGCCGCCAGAGCTACTGCATGCTGCACAACACGGGCTCGAGCCCGACCCATGTAAGTGTTCTTTTGGTGGCTGCCTGTCGAGAACTAGGCTGCGGTGCTGTAGTGTTTCTGATGCTACCTATGGTGATGGTCTTCTGTGTTGGTTTGCTAACTCGTCTTTGTCTTGCAGTGCGACTGTTTGTCCTCCTTTCGTTGTCTTCCCGTTGACCGTTTCCCAGTGGTGGAAATACTGACACACAGAAAACAGGGTGCACACCTCCCTCATACCGTTATGTCCAGGTGCGTTTATATATGTTCGCCTTTATTTTGTCCCCTGCTTTCGTGTTTATCCCCTCTGTTCTCGTCCTTGTCCATGTCGTCTTGGCCATGTTCCCCCGGTTTTCTCCTTCCCTGCAGCGCCTAGAAAACGACAAGTCAACAGGAAGGCAGCCTAGATCCCCTAGACTCGCTTACAATGCACCAACAGAAGCCCCCTGTCAATGATTCTCGAACGCCCCTAACCGAGGTTATGGACGCTAACATCACGGGGCGCCCCGCCTGTCGCAAACAGAATCCACGCCTCGTCCTCAAGAGCCACTATTGACCGAACGACGACTTACACGAGACAGCGTCTCTCACAACGTCTCTTCTACCATGACGCGAACGACTTTGCAGCGGCGTTTAGTGCTTGGACCTTGATTTCTTTGCAATGTCCAGCTTTTCTTTTGGGGACAGTTCGGTTCAGATTTGCTTGTTTTGGCGAGGCATCTTCTCTCCTTTTGTAAAGCCTGCATTTTCATATGACGACTTGCAGCGGTTCTTGTATCTGTTTCTGATTTGGCCTTTTTGTTGTTTTATTTTGTATGGCTCGGGTTCATTGCTTGCGTTTCTTTTTCTTGGTGGACATCGTCTCTACTCCCTTTGCAGCTGGCGTTTCTGCGCTCGCTATACCATTTCCCTCTTCCGTTGCGGGCTCTCGTCCCAGATTGCATTCTCCAGATCTCATAGACTGCGTAACGATTGCATACTTGTCTACTTATTTGCACGTCCTGTCAACCTCTCTTCCTTGACCTGCGAGCGACGTCCTCGATATGAATATAAGCCGGCGCATTCATGTGACACTTTTGACTGCACCTGCAGAAGCCGCTAGAGAGGTTGCTGCATGGTGCTATCGTACCTGCTCATGCTCTGAGATAGGTGTTGAGGGTAGATACTCGGGGCGGCTGGGGCTTTTTTTCTGGAGCGCCTTGCCCATCGGCTCGAAGCCCACTGACTGCCACATGGGCGTGTGTCGTGGCGACCCTCGAAAGTTGGGCAACAGACAAAGAGCTGTCTACCGATGCCACTCTTCTTCTTCGTACATCATTCATGCCAACAGCGTCTCATCCTTTCAGTCAATCCCGCCGAGCCCGGCCGCAAACTTGCGCGCCACCCACCCGGCGCCGTGCTCGTCGTACTCTTGCTTCGTGACACACACGCGGTTCACGGTCGCGGCATTCTCGGGGAGCGTCGCAAACCGTGCGGCCCCGCGCCAGGTGCACAATGTCGGGTCCGCGGGCCGCGTCACACGCACCACCAGATCGTCCGGCATGCGCGTCTGGACCTCCTGCTGCAGGCGCTGCACGAACCCGGGCAGGTCGGCACAGCCGCCGACGACGACAATGTTGGCGAGCAGCGCGGGCCACAGGCCGACGGGCAGGGCGTGGACGGACTGGGCGACGAGGTCGGGCAGGCCGGGCTGCTGGAGGCCAATGTCGGTCGGGTTGAACAGCAGCTCGGGCACGGCGAAGCGCTCGTTGCGGAGGACCAGGACGTCTTCCGTGGTGGTGTCGGCGGCGCCAAAGTCCTTGGCCTGCTTCTGGCGCGCCGCCACGGCCGCCGCGTCGTAGTCCCGCACGATGCCCTCGGTGCGCGCGTGGTAGTCCGGCAGGACATACTCCTTGGCGATGCCGTCGCTGCCGCCCCGGAACACATCGAGCCGCCGCCGCTTGGCGTCGCCGACGCCCGCCTCGCCCAGCTGCACGCGCGGGCCCTTCCAGGTCTTGTCGAGGTCCGCGGCAAAGTCGAGCGCCACATAGCAGGCCTTTTCCTTCATCTCGTTGACAATGTAGGTGTCGTGGCGCATGTCGTAGTGGCGGACCGACAGCAGTTTGGTCAGGTAGTTGGTCAGCAGCTTGCCGCCAACGTCGAGGCGGCGGACGGCGCGGTGGACGGGGCGGCCGTGCAGCACGGGCGTCACGGTTGTAAAGGAGTAGCCGGCGTCGATGACGAGGCGAATCTCGGCGGCGCCCGTGGTAGTTGTCGTGGGGTTGGGCGTCGCCAGAGGTGCGTCGCCTGTAGCTACCTCGGCCTCTGTCTTTGCATCTGGTGTGGCATTGGCGGCATTCGTGACACCATTGTCGGTCGGCACAGGCTCGCCTGCTGGTGCTGTTGTCGTCGTCGTCCCCGTCGCCGCCGTTGTCGCCTCCGCCACCACCGATGCAGCAGCCGTGCCACGCCCCAAATCCAGAAACGCATTAAACTGTGACGCGGGGCCCCGGTAGTAGCTCGCAAACCGAAACTCCTCAAACACCATCTGGTCGCAGTTGGCCTGCAGGGCCGGCAGCGCGTTGGGCTGTTCGGTCAGCAGCAGCCGCGTCTCCGAGGGGTCAAACTGCAGCCGCCCGCCGCCCGCCTCGGCCGCCTCACCAAACTCGTGCGCCCAGATCGCCCGCTGTGCTTCCCAGTTGACAATGTAGCCCTTTTCAACAGGGCGGCGGAAGGCGGCTTCGCCAAAGTCGCGGCAGTTGGTTGTGAGCTCGGAGCCAATGTAGGTGCGCCGTTGGCGGTCGCGAGCGATGCAGTTAGGGATCACATACGGCGTCGCTTTGGCGTCCGACGATGCGCCCTCGGCAAAGCCGGCCTTGATGGTGTAGGCGCCGTTGTCGACGACGAGGGTGCGTGCTGGCGGTGGCGGTGCCGCAGGCTTTCCCTTGCGGCCACCGGCCATGTCAAAGGAAAAAGTAGGACGTGATGTGGTCGTATCAATGTCGAGATGCCGAAGAGACGCCGCCGACTACCGCAGAGGCATCGTTGGTCGACGTGGTGATTGGTGCTGCTCTGGCGGGAATGCAAAAGTGAAGCTTTGGTGTGCCAGACATCTGAAAGCTCGAACGGTGGATACGACGCGGCAGTATTTTCCACGCTTCGCCACGACAATTTAGGCGGTGAGCTGCACTAACACCACTACACCACGGCGACAATTCTTCGACAACTTCATCACACTTAGCAACAAACATAAAACTTGACACGAAGAAACCACTGCTGTAATAGATTCGGTTCTATTTTTGTATGAATCCTAAATATGCGTCTGCAGGAAAGCGTTTCGTATGCATAAACACAACCCATCTATGTACCGCCCCATCCCTTCGCCACGGCGACCCATCACTCCCAATGACCTCCCGCACAATCCCCACCCAGCCTGCCTTGCATCCATGTCTATGCGTTCTTAGCGACGGTGGCGTTGAAGTCGGCGTTGGAGGCTGCCGAGAAGTCGTGGATCCAGTGGCCGATCAGATCGTGGATGCTAAAGGACGAGGCGTTGTTGCTGGGCGTCGTGACGGGCGCCGCCGCGTACGCAAATGCCAGGCTGCCCTGGGCCTTGGGGTCGATGCTTGTGATGCCCGTGTCTGTGTCGCCCCAGAGCGTGCAGCCAACGCAGGTCGCGGTGAGCTGGAAGTGCGTCGCGTTGACGTGGGTACCCTTCTTCAGGACAGTGTAGACGGCGCCATCGTACGCCGGGGGGACAAAGTAGCCACTCGTTCGGTTAGCACGGGAGGATCACCATCCTGGATAAGCACCACTATGCACAAAACGACGAAAAACATACTATGCCATGCGGGACGACACGACGACGTCCTTGCCGTTGGCCCAGACAATCGTCAAGGGGTTGTAGGTCATGGAGCCACCCCAGGCCAGACCGGCCCAGCCGATGGCAATGGGGGCAGCAATCTGGACGACGGCCTCGTAGTTGTCGTTGACCTTGGCCGTGGACGGGATGGCCACCCGGAACGCGATGCCCTTTTCGTTGACGTACTGGGAGAAGGTGAAGCCGGTCTCCGGGTCGACGTATTTGGACGAGTCCACTTGTCCGAGGGCCGAAGCGGCCAAGGAGGCAACGGCGCCCAATACTGCAACGAATCCACGCATCCTGTAGTGTTCCGGAGGTGGTCGGCGTTGAAAGGCGGTGGGAGGTGAAGGCGCGGCGTCGGACCTGGGAATGAAGGCGAGTATTCACAAACCAATTTCACGTCCAGGCAGAAAGGTAGAGAGAATGGGAGAAATTGAAGAATGGGCAGAGCGTCAATGGGCGGCAGAGGGCTTCAAATACGGAAGACACCGTCTTTCTTCTTTTGCCATATTTCTTCCTTATGGCTCCGCAATCTAAATATCCAGATTGAGTAAGATATAACGGGTTTGGATTCCTGTAAATTGGAAAAAGACGGCATGGCATTGGTGCATTCCAAAGGCCTTGCATTCCGGACACGGAGACGACAGCGGTAGTCTCCAATAGAGGGACGCACAACTGGGCTCGGCACCATCCAGTGTCCACGATGATGATTGAATACAGACACAGAACAGTGTTCGAGGGGCAGAGAAACGCAAATACCACTCGGCTTCTGCAGCAAGAAGGCGTTACAAAAAGGCCCGAGACCGTCATTCGGACCACTTTGTGAACCAAACAGACGTAGCATCCAATCTACCATCCATAGACTTCTGTGGACAGCCAAGTACTTGGGAGCAACGTGGGAACAGCAAAAGTGATGCGACGGATCGATCTTCCCCGTCCGCTGGAGATGTTTCCATCGTTCAGTTGCGTCCCCTGGGATCCATAACGAGTATGACATATACCTGCCGCGTGAATGGAGAGGCACTGCCCAATCGGTCATTCTTCCGTTCCGCCTGGGGTCGGCTTGTCGGTTTGAATGGGCTCTGTTAACCGGCAGTGACGCTTGGCGGAAGAGCACATAAATAGACCTGATAGGGATGCCTGGCCTAATGTCCCGAGAATTTATTGGGAACTGCAGTCGCTGCTATTTGGTCGAGTTCAGTGACCGTCGTCCATTTCGGGAAACAATGTCTTTTGTTCCGAGCTTGGCTCGGCAGCATTGGTAACGAGAGGGCTTGTTCCGCTGGAACGGAGAGCCGCTGTTGCCCATTAGCCTAATTGCCATACCTACCGTCCGTGGGTGAAATACGCGAAAGCAAAACGTGCTGGAAGTCCTGTGTGGAAGCGAAGAAACGATGTTGACGAATGCAGGGAAAGAAAGCCTTGAGAATGACGTTCGAGGTAGACGGTGGGATTGTGGAGAGAAAGGAGTGGCGTATCCATATCAAAGCTTTAGATAGTTCGCTAAAACGGAGGTGTCTAGATGTGTTCTGTGAGGAGAAAGGAGAACAGAAGTTCTCCGAGGAAAAGAAAATTAAAAAGGAAAGGAAAAAAGAAGAAAACGGACGACGGATAAATCAGAGACAGGAACGACATAGAAATCAATGTGCAAACATGGAAGGAGCTACGAAACTGGAAAATCAGGAAGCATCGACCGTGGTTTGACTCTCTGCACTCTCAATCGAGACAATGTGAACGGTTGCGCGCTTGCGACTTCCATTCCTGGAGTTGTCAAACCAAACGAAACTAACATTCTGATCATTCACGGGAAAGACCGTTTGAGGAAACGACGATCGGGCCAGCAAAGGGCTGAATTGCGCCATCCGGACCAAATGTAACGCTAAAGAAAAATGTCCACAGGGCACAACAAAAAAGGGTGCAAAAGGGAAGGAGCTAAGAATGGTCTGATACGGAAAGCGCCGCCGGCGGTTCTAGATCGCAAATGTCACACTTGATCTCGGCGGTCTTTCCTACTCATACTCATTCTCATACTCATATTCGTACTCTGTCTTCATACTATCTCCTTGCAACGTCCTGTGGCATACGTCGCGAGCCCCCGCTTGCCTCACCTGTCGCACGTGTGACGGAGCTCCTGGCCTGTCGAGGGGACCCTGTCGATCACAAACGCCGACACATCCCCAAAATGTCCGACGCAGAAGATCCGCCGCGGCCACCCCACCTCACGCCCCTGGCCGACGTCCTCCCACCCCTCCTCCTCGGCACCGCCACCTTCAACACCCAGTATGTCGACGACCCGGCGTCCATGCCCTACCGAGGCATCGTCCGCCGCGCCCTCGTCGACCTCGGCGTGACCGGCTTCGACACGTCGCCGTACTATGGGCCCTCGGAGGCGCTGCTCGGCGAGGCGCTCGAAGCGACGGGCGTCGCGCGCAGCCGCTACTTTCTGGAGACCAAGGCCGGCCGCGTGCACGGCACGGGCTTTGACTACAGCACGGCCGCCGTGCAGGCGTCGGTGCGCCGGTCGCTGCAGCGGCTGCGCACGCCGTACGTGGACCTGGTGTTTGCGCACGACGCCGAGTTTGTACGCCCCGCCGAGGTGGTGACGGCCGTGCGCGCCTTGCGCGCCCTGCGGGCCGAGGGCGTGCTGCGGTACGTCGGCATCTCGGGCTTCCCCGTGGACGTGCTGGCCGCCCTGGCGGCATCGATCCTCGAGCAGACCGGCGAGCCCGTCGACGCCGTCCTGAGCTACGGCCACTGTACCGTGCAAAACACGCGCCTGCTGGGCGACCCCGTGGCGCGGCTGCATGCGGCCGGCGTGTCCGTGGTGCTCAACGCGAGCCTGCTCAACATGGGCCTGCTGACGACGCGCGGCGTGGACAACGGACCGCAGGCCACGTGGCATCCGTCGCCACCGGCGCTGCGGGATGTGAGCGCCCAGGCCGCGGCCGTGTGCCGGGACGAGAAGAGCGGCCTCGCGGCCCTTGGAATCAAAGGCATCGAGCAGGTTGCGCTGCGGTACGCGCTGGACGTCTGGGCCCGCGAAGCCGAGAGGGCCCAGGTGGCAACACGCGCCGCCGCCGGCTCTCTGGGCGTGGGTGCGTCCGTCTTGGGCGTGACGTCCGAGGCGGAGCTGGACGAGACGGCGCTGGAGTGGTGGAGCGTGCTGGACGGGCTGCGGGTTCCGCACGTTGCGCTCGAGGGCTTGCAGAGCCGCAGCGGGATCGGGAGCGCACCGGACGCAGCGGCGCGGCAGGCCGCCGGCCTGGCAAGGACAGCGGCTGTCAAGACATTTGTGGAAGAAACGCTATGGCCCGTGTTTGGGGACCTGAAAGACTTTGCGTGGGCAAGCCCCGAAGAGGGCTGGGTGAACGAGCTGAGTCCAGCGGAGGCCGTCAAGACAAGACCATGAGGGCGTTGGGGCTGGTCTTTGTCCCTTGTTGGCCAGGAAATAGATTTCTTACGACACTAGCATGGTATTCACCTTATGTTGATATTGGTAGTCATTGTTAATATATATTTTACAGGTTTATTTATTTACATAATTTTTTTTTTAAAAAAAAATTAATTGTGTCGCTCACTCGGCATATCGTGAACAAGTTTGTGTCATACGAGAACAATACCATCACATTGCTTATCGATTCATAATTCAGGCGAGAATGACAATGCTTTATGACCACGAACGGCTACAGACTGAAAGAAGCAAGGCATATCAAGTCCCGGAAAAAGAATACACGATATAAAATACAGTGTGAACAGAAACGCCTGCCCAAACGCCGCCCCTAATTCTTAACAATACTGGAGGAAAGATGACAAGCAAGACGACGAAGACAAAACAGAAACAGGAAACAAGGCCGTGCATTCATCCTTTCCATTGCCATCCCAGAAACACAATATGACAAAACACAAAAGAGGCAACCCAAGACACTCTCCACGCCTTCCACCGGCCCAGAACACACGCTTGAGACTGAATGACAATGTAGCCCAGGAACAGAAAACATGCATGAGACGAGGTGGACGGAAACGGTCAAAAAAATAATACAAAAGAAATGAAGAAGACTGTTGAAAGGTTTAGCGTCCGAGTCTATTCTAGTGGTAAATCGTCCGCGGGTGCCGGCGTGCCGGGGGTGACCATGACTTCGGGCGGCTGCTTGAAGTCGCCGGTGGCTGTGGACAAGGGGATGGGCTGCTTGAGGGTGGCGTAGGCGTCGGCGTGGTCCTTGTCTTTGTCGGCACTCGTCGTGTCCGGCGCATGCTCGGCGTGCTCAACATGGCCATTCAGTTCCGACTCTTTGGGTGGCGATGAGCTCGTGGGGATGTCGGTCCCGTCCGTGGTGAGTTGGCCCTGTGCCTCCCGGTCGATGACAGACAAGCGCCGACCGGCATTCTTGCCTTCCAACTGCACACCGACAACGGCTGCAAGGCTGCCAAAGTTGAAGAGGGACTCGGGGCTCGCGCTGGGGTCGTCGTGGTCGTGGTCGCGGTGGTCGCGGTGGTCGCCGTCTTCGCTGGTGTTGCTGCGGCTGCCCAAACTCAGCCCGCTCGCACGGGGGTCCTGCAGGTGAAGGGCGTTGGGAAAACTGCCACCGGCCGAGTCGGGGAGGGACGAGGAGACAGAGGAAGCGCTGCTCATTTGGCGTAGGTGGGAGGGGCCGGCAGACGGGTATTGGGGGGAGGGGATGGGACGAGGCGCCGCAGTGGTGGCCGAGGACGACGAGGCGGCCGTAGGGGCGGCGGTGTCAGAGTTGGCTTCGGCACCTCCTACACCACGATCGACGGCCTTGCCTTTGCCGGTAGTATCATTGTCCTGGGCAGTGGTGCTGCGCTCCTGTGTTGGGCTGGTCGGGCCCGAGGGGGGGTTGCTGACAACCGGGCTCGTGCCCCCACTGCTGGCCGGGCTGCCTGACGCTGCCGTGTTTTGGTTGGCGTTGGCGTGGACAGCTCCACTGCCACTGCCATGTCCGTTGCCATTGCTGCTGCCGCTAGCCGCCATGGCGTTGGCGACACTGGCTTCGACGCGGAGATTGGATGCGCCACTGTTGCCACGCCGGCGGTTGCCAATGTTGAGCGCCGACAGGCTCAGGGTGCTC
Organism: Sporothrix globosa; assembly: GCA_001630435.1. Lineage (NCBI taxonomy): Eukaryota > Fungi > Ascomycota > Sordariomycetes > Ophiostomatales > Ophiostomataceae > Sporothrix > Sporothrix globosa. The sequence goes on from LVYW01000005.1 coordinate 639,476, forward strand.
GCGCTCGCCGAGCTCTGACCGCTATCCGTGCCGGTGGCGTAGAGGCTGCTGCTGTTGCCCGTACGCTTGGCCATGGCCTTGGCGGCCTTGCGCTCTTCCTTTTCGCGACGCTTAGCCTCTTTGCGCTCCTCCTTCTCCTCCTTACGGCGACGCTCTTCTTCGGTGGCTAGGGACTGGCGTAGCGCTTCTCTAAACATGAGCTCCTCTAGATCTTCCATCCGTGTGCGCCGTGCGGACCCGCTGGCGTTGGCCATGGAGCTCGACCGTGCACCCTCGGGGCCCGAGGTACCGCCACCGCCGCCGCCGGCACCGCCCGCATCAGCCGCAGCATCACCGCCGCTGGGGACGGGGCTAGCATCACCGGCGACGTTGTTGGACGACGTGTTGCGTCTACTGAAGCGGCTGACGCGGAAGGACCGGTTGTCCTGGTTGCCGCCCATTAGAAAGGCAGCCGTGTGGAGGGCCGTGGCGGCAGCTGCGCGGCGGGCGATGTGGGCGGATTGGCTCGCGAGTTTGGTGGACCAGTCGGGCCGGACACGGTCGGTGGTGATGACGTTGGGGGCGTTGGCCGACAGGGACTGAGCGCGGCGTCTCGACACGGGCGTCGCAGCGCCGGCGGCGGTGGGGGGCGAGCCGGTGTTGGGTGACAGGAGAGCGGTGGGGGAGGGACCGGAGTTGATGGAGCTGTTGGACGACATGGCGGCGCCCATGGCGCCAATACCCAACGTCATGGAGCCGGATGCGTGGACAAGACCACGGCGGAAGGGTGGGGGGTCGTAGGTGACGCCGAATTCGGGCTGCTGGCAGTAGGGGCAGCAGGCAGGTTCGGACACGAGTTTGCCGGCCTGGGAATCCTCTCCATCGGCATTGGCATGTTCGCCGCCGCCGCTGTTGTTGTTGTCGCCATGGTTTTCGGGGTAGTGGGGGTCGGCACGCTTTATCTGCACGAAGCACTCGCTGCAAATGGCCTGGTCACAGCAACGGGTGTGGTTGAGGTATGGCGGGTAGGACAGGAAGCAGATGGGGCACTCGTCGGCGTCCTTGTACAAAAACACCTCGATGGGTTGGCCGTTCACATAGGGGTCGTGGGGGAGCATGATCTCACGGGGGGCGATGTCGGTGGAGGAGCCGTTGCGCGACGAGATACTAAGAGCGGCGGCGATGGCCTTTGCGCGGGGCTTAAAGGGTGAGCTGGACCCGCCGCGAGGCGTGGTGGCGCCGCCGGTGGTAGGGGTGGGTGGGATCACGACGGCGGGGGACGAGGTGCCGGCGAGGGAACCGGTCGGGATGGCGCCTGACGGTGGCGTGGTGGCGGTGGTGGTGGTGCTAGGTGCGCTGAGTTGGGACGACGAGGCGGTCGGGCCGGGTTGAGGAACGGTCAGTGTATTTCCGGTAGCGGATTTGGGCGGCGAACCTGGCGTGGCACCGGCGGACGTGGGAGGGCGGGAGAAGAACGATTCCGGAGGCGGTTGGTCGGGAGGCGGGACATTGAGGCCCCGTGCGGCGGCAGCGATTTGGTATTCCGTCCACGTGGGCGAGAAGTCTTGCAAGCCACGCCAGAAAGGCGCCAGCCGTCTCTCGATCTGCGTTGCCAGTGTTAGTACGACCTGGATGAGCGAATATTACAACGCAAGGGACGTGCGCGGATGCTGCCGCACCTGTAGCATGCGCACGGTGGGCTTGCTGAAGTCTTCAGGCCCGACGTAGGTACCAAGCGTCACGAGATAGCCGCCGTCGACGTGCTCCTCCCGCATGCTGCGCTCGCGCTCGGCGATCCGGGCTTGGCGATCCCGTTCCAGCCGCCGGGCCTCCCGCTCCTGCCTTGTTTCCCGGCGTTCTAGTGGCTGAGTGCCGGACCCTTGCGCGGAGATGCCGAGCAGGCTGCCAAGATCGTTGCTGCGGCCGGAGCGGCCACGCGGTCTTGAACTCGAGCTGTGCCCGTGCGCGCGCGAGGCGTTTGGCTGCGACGACGACGACGATTGGCCTTGATCGCCGGGTGCGCCGGACTGCCCGGGACGGCTCTCTTTCGTGCTGGTGTTGCCCATGGCTAATCGCAGGTCGTCTCTTTTCTCTACGTCGAAGCAGGCCTCGATGCTGTCGGGAACAGGCAGGCGAGGTCGAGACGAGACGGTTTGTGGCCCTGTTCCTTTCGAAAATGGCCGTCGGAAATGGCCCGCTTCGAACCACCGTCAAAATGCCCTCAAGACGGCCCTCTTGCAGGAAAGAAAGAGGGGGGGAAGAGGCGGGCGAGATTGCGCGCCTATGTTCTATCGACCGGTGTGCTCGTTGGATGCGGATTCGGAAAGACACACAAGACGAGGAAGAGGAGGTGAGATGAATGACGGAGGACAAGCAACGGCGTGTGGCCGATGGTCCGTTAAATTCGATGTGGCGTGCCACTCGTGCCTCTGGTTTCTACTGTTTTTGGTGTCTTTGGCGTCGGTATTGCCTATTGCCCCCTGTCTCTTCTCTGTTCCCCTCTTTTTCTTTGGTCGACGGTCGGTGGGTTCGCTGCTAGGCTCAAAGTGCAACTGGAGAATGGATACGCAGTGGAATGGCCCTCTTTTTCGGTAGGGGCGGAAGCTTTCAGCGAAATGCGGGCGGGGAAGAACAGACGAACAAATGGATAACAAGGACGACGAGGACGATGAGGAAGCCGAGGAAGAAGAGAATCAAGACAAGAATCGAAACGGGGCAAACACCGAGAACGAAGCAAAGCTGGGGACAGCCGTCATGTGCATAAAGAAACACTGGTGATACGAAACGGGCAACGGAAGACGCGGATAGATATGCGGCAGGGCGGTGTAAAGATGAAGGGCAATAAAGGAGATATGGCAGATGGGCAGCGGCTGTCAGATGGTTGGGCGGTGGTGGTGCGTGCCGGCGTCCCAGGAACGAAAACAAGTCGCGCGAGAGGTCCAACGGTATCGTCGGATGGGAAAAGAATGACGACACGCAGGATGCTGACAGTGGGCGGACAGCGGGCGGATGTTGGTTGGCTGGGGGGATCAGGCTCTGGTTCAGTGGCAGAGCTGGTCAGGAGAGGAAACAGACAGGCCTGGCCAATCGCACTTGCCTGGATGGGCGGATGTGTCGCACTACCAGTTGGCAATTGTGAGGAAAGAGCAATGCAGGGCGCAGTACAGAAGGTTTGTGCAGCGGATTGCAAGCGAGTTACAGGGCTGTCGGTGTGACGTTGTTGAGTTTAGCGGGTCGCTTGCAGTCGGTTCATCTCCGGCACATGAACATGGTCGCGATAAGGGCATGGCCAGGTCCGAGGGCAGATCTATCTTTGTGGTAGAGGACTGTTTATTGTACTACTTTGCCTTTAATCAAAGGCGTAATCGACCCGGAAGCGCAGAGGAGTAACATGCTCCGTAGAGCGTCGAGAGCGTCGAGAGGGCGCAGGGATGCAGGTGGCGAATGGCTGACGACGCTGACAACGGCGAAACCCTGCTGGGCGCCTGGTGAACTTGTTGGGCACCTGTTGGCACTTGTTGGAACATACAAAGATACAGGAAGACCGATAAATACAGCAGGTACAACCGCTGTAGTTCACTAATGCTTGTCTTTGGGTCCTTGTCCGGCAGGCAGCAGATGGAGTTTTCCGGTTGCGTGGTGGCTGCTTGCCAAAGTTTAATTTTCTTGATTCGTAGAGCTTCCTGGCTCCACGGAGATTTCTCGCTGAATCGCTCAATTGAATTCGAGGCACTCGCGAGCCTGATCTGGCCAAGACTCGGAGTCTGGGGGAGGGGAACAGAACGAGATGGAGGAGAGGCGACAGTGGGGCTGGAACACTGAGAAAGTGGGGAATGGAATGGAGATGGGATGCTAGCAGAATTAGATGAGAGCCAGGGGCAAAGCACCACTGGATAAAGAATAAGGAGGGAGTTGACGAGGCGAGCAGCACTGACAGCACTGATAGTTGAGCTTGTACAACATACTTTGTGAGGAGACGGCAGATCAGGCCACACCTTCCTATTCGGATGCGGGCGCTGTGCATCGTGACTGCCCAAAGCATCTGTGCATCATATATTCGTCGCTTGCTCCTTCCGTTTTGATGTTGTTGGTTCTCCGGGAAGTTGGGTTTGTTCGTCCTTTGCTTCCTTCCCGTCCTCTTGTCCCAGTTCCATCCACACCCATTACCAACAAAAGTCATCGTCAAGTCCCACAATGCGTCCTCAACGGCACAAACGCGACAACGTGTATTGCATCGTACAGAGACAATTCAATCCGGCATCACCATTCGTTTGTTCTTTGTTTTGTTTTCAGATTCTTGTGTCTGCTCGTCGTCCACCCCCCGTGCTATCTTTTGCTGCAGCCCGGCCATGGCTTGGGAAGAGTCTTGGCCTGGTGAAAGCGTCTGTCCTTTCTTTTTGTCCTCGACCCCTGGCCCCCGGTCGTTTCTATTTTCAGCTCGCTTTGCCCGCCAGAAGGTCCTTCGTACGACGCTGCCCGTGATGCCAGACAGCAATGAATTGACAGACCATAGCGTCTTCACGTGCGGAGCGCAGCACTCCTTGCTTTTGTGCAGCACACTGAGTGCATAACCCCAAACAAACAGGCAGGACAACCAGCGCTCCTTACGTACGGTGTCCCACATGTCGCAGCAGACACAAGTGCTCGCTGGACAAAGACGATGTCGCCCGTTTTTGACAGAATTCACGTCCTCCCTCCAAAAGCTATGACAGGGGTGAGAGGGCGGTCTAGATCCCACCAATCCTTTTACGGCTGGTTTGCCACGGACAGCAGCTTTTGCGTTTGTCTCTGTTCTTGAAAGGGACCAGAGGGGAAGTGCGACGTTTGGGGACGTAGTAATGGCAGGCGGACACGGTGCCAGTCTAGAACTTGGTGGACAAAGAAAAGAGAAACGTGAGACGGATGGCGCAGACAAGTATTTGCGCATACGATATGAGATACCTGAGTCGTGGAGCATAACACCGTACGCAGGCACATCTTGCTAGTGTGCCACTAACAACACCGGGAAGAATGAACGAGACATGGTGCTTCCGGCGACGCTGCATTCCAGTATCCTGGCAGCTATTCTGCTTGCTATTTTAGTTGGGCGTACATAGTAGCCGTGACGGGCTGTTTTCGACTGGCACAAGGCCCAAAGTTTGTGCCATCGCACGGCAGTCACTGGCGAATGTGCTTGAGGACGTGTGCCGGAATGACCTCCGCGAAGACTGTGTTTGCTACCTCTGTCACTACCGTTGACTGCAGATCCGGTGTATTGCTATGGAAAAGAGACATCGTCGGATGCCCCGACTATCTCCAACGGCATAAAGTCATTCTGGTGTGCTATTTGGCTGCTGGCTTGGCATCAATAAAAGTAAGTATGTAATACTCCGTAGACTGGAAAAGAATTCCTTTCTTGGGTTGGGAGGGGGGGGGGGGGGGGGGGTAAAAA